>JARGCV010000014.1:4827500-5035000 GCA_034064705.1 Bothrops alternatus | reverse complement strand
TGAAGTGTCTTGGCGACGTTTCGACGAAGTCCCATTCGTCATCTTCAGGCTGGTGCTTTCAGCTTCGTGCCTCTAGGAGCAATGTGTGATTGTAGCTGTTTCTTCCTTTTAACTGCCAGTGGGGGTTTGAACTGATTGGCTGGGAGCTCGGCTGTGTTCTGATTGGGTGGAGGTGTGTTCTGATTGGTTAGGGGCTTGGCTGTGCTCTGATTGGATGGGGGAGTGTTCTGTTTGGGTGGGGGCTTTGTTGTGCTCAGGTTAGTCTGAGTTACAGGGGGATTAGAGATAGTGAGCTGCATAGCTGTTTGGCTTCGCGTTCGTGGTCGTGCCTCATCTTCATGGTGGGTGTCAGTTTGCTTCATGTGTGGATTGGAGGGGTTTAAGGTGGCTAATGATGCAGCTGTGGTCTGGCTTCTGGTTTGTGGTCGTGCCTCATCATCGGTGTGGGATTGGGTTTGCTTTTTGCCTGGATGTGTGGTGGTGACATCCTGTGTGTTTTTTGTGAGTGTAGGTCTGGTATTATGGACTCGTTTGTCAATAAGGGTGGGTTTCCAAATGGCTGGTAGGCGGGAGGTATCATCTCGTTTGTTCATGCTGTGAGGGCGTTTTTCTATCTCGATGGCTTCTCTGATTATTCTGTTATTAAAGTGTTCAGTTTTGGCAATAGTTCTGGTCTTTTTGAAATCAATTTCATGTCCTGTGGCTTTAAGGTGTTGGACCAGGGAAGAAGTTGGTTCCTCTTTTTTGACTGAGTTTTTGTGTTCTTCAATGCGTGCACTTATTCTTCTGTTGGTTTGACCGATGTATGTGGTGGGGCAAGCAGTACATGGGATTTCATATACTCCTTGATTTTCTAACTCAATTTTGTCTTTGGGGTTTTTTAGGATGGTGGATATTTTTCTGTTTGTGCAGAATGCTGTTTTGATGTTATGTTTGTGCAGGATCTTGCTGATTCTGTCTGTGGTGCCTTTTATGTATGGGAGGAGGGCTTTGCTGTTTTCTTGTTCTCTGTCTTGGATTTTAGTGGGAGTTTCTTTTTGGATTAAGTTGGAAATCTTATTTCTTTGAAATCCGTTGGATGTTAGTACATTAGTGAGAGTGTGTAGTTCGGTTTTTAGGTGTTGTTCGTCAGCTAGGCATTTGGTTCTGGAGATGAGTGTCTTGGCTACGGAGTTGATCTGTGCTGGGTGGTGGTGTGAGAGTGCGTGCAGGTAGCGGTTTGTGTGTGTTTTCTTCTGGTAGATGGTGTGTCCTAGGGAGCCATTGGATTTCTTGTAGACTAAGACATCCAGGAAGGGAAGTTGGTTATTAGCTTCTGTTTCCATGGTGAACAGTATTTTTGGGGTGTAGGTTGTTAAGGTGTATGAGGAAGTTGTCCAGTTTTTCTTTCCCATGTGGCCAGATTACGAAGGTGTCATCTACGTATCTGAGCCAGAGTTTGGGTTTGTGATCAGATTTTTCTAGGGCTTGGGTTTCAAAGTGTTCCATGTAGAGGTTAGCAATGACAGGTGAGAGGGGTGATCCCATGGGTGCTCCTTCTATTTGTTTGTATTTTTGTCCGTTATAGATGAAGTATGTGTTGGATAGACAGTGGTTGGTCAGATCTAGGATGTGTTTGGGGGGGTTATATTTGTTTTGGATAGCTGTTAAGGCTTCTTTGATTGGCACTTGGGTGAAGAGGGATATGACATCGAAGCTAACAAGTAGGTCGCTGGGCTGTACGTTTTGCTTCTTTATGATCTCTATGAACTGGAATGAGTTTTTTACGTGTGAGGTGATGGATTCTGCATAGGGCTGTAGTTGTTTGGCGAGAAATTTGGCTAGGTTTTGTAGAGGTGAGCCTATGGAGCTGACTATGGGTCTAAGTGGGGTTCCTTCTTTGTGCATCTTGGGGAGACCATAGAGCTTAGGGCATCTGGATGATTTCTCTCTGGGAATGATTCTTTGCTGGATCTCTTCGCTAATGGGGGGGGCTCTTATTTTGGATCTAGTGGTTTTTTCCAGGTAGGTGGTGGGATCTGTGTTTAGGGGTTTGTATGTGGAGTCTTGGAGTAGGTTGGTTAATTTGGTTTGGTAGTCAGATGTATTCATGACCACCGTGGTGTTGCCCTTGTCTGCTGGTAGGATTATTATGCTGGTGTCTTGTTTCAGGTTAAGTAGTGCTGTCTGCTCCTCTTTGGGTAAGTTGCTTTTGGGTGGCTTGCTGGTGCAGAGTATGTTGGTGATTTCGAGTCTGATTCTGTTAGTGTCGTCGGGGTTGATTTTGGTCAGGCTGGTTTCAACTCCGCATATAATGGTTTCAGTGGGGATGTGTTTGGGAGCGACTGCAAAGTTGAATCCTTTGGAAAGGACATTGGTTTCGGCTTTGGTGAGGATCCTACCTGAGATGTTATGCACTGTTTGTTTCATGTGTGGCTGTGAGGGAGGAGGGGTTTGTTTCTGGTGTTCTTGTAGTCTTCGGAGTTTGTTGGTGTGTGTGTTTTCTGAGGTTTTCGCGGGTGTTTGTATGTAGGTCTCTGGTAATTCGGTTTTTCTCCCGCGTAAATTTTGAAGTGTCTTGGCGACGTTTCGACGAAGTCCCATTCGTCATCTTCAGGCTGGTGCTTTCGGCTTCGTGCTTCTAGGAGCAATGTGTGATTGTAGCTGTTTCTTCCTTTTAACTGCCAGTGGGGGTTTGAACTGATTGGCTGGGAGCTTGGCTGTGTTCTGATTGGGTTAATGTGGGAAAATAACAAGCTAACAATTTATAACATAACAATTTATAACAGAAAAGGAAATATGGTTAAAGTGGCTGAGCTTGGAAGGAGGTTTCCTGTCTCATGAGATAAGTCTAATTTAGCTTTGCTGGGTCAGGATTTATAGCTTTGCTGTATCAGGATTTATGGTGGGTACGTCCTGTTTTGTCTACAAGCATATGATCAATGACTGCTGTCTGGTAACTGTTCACATGTAACCATGTAAGGAATATTGTGTGATCAGGAAATGTATACGTATTATTGGCTATAAATATGTTGTGAAGACCACCCTTCGGGGTTCAGACCCTTTGCTCTCTGAACCTGCGCAATAAACCTTTCCTTCTCCAGAAGAGCTGACTCCTGTCTCATCCTTCTACTACAGTTTATGGCACCGCCAGTTGGGACATTGGAGTGAGGCAATGTTTTGCTGAGGAGGGCTTGACCCCCTCGGCACTGCTGGGAAGCCTCTACTGAACATTCTCCAGGCACCATGGGGGTGTATTCCTCCGGGAGACAGCTGTGGCTTGTCAGCAGAGCCGACGGTGCAGAGAGCCAGTCCAAGAACCCTTAGGGAAAGGAACGGAGGTCTGAACCATCTCCTGGCTGGGACAAGACTCCACAGGCGAGTATATGGTAAAAGTGGAAAGTACCTATCTTATTTGAAGATAGAAGAGGAGGACTGATCACCCTCCTGGACTCGGGACGTCGTTCCTAAAGAAGTCCGTGTTAGGTTGTGTGCGTAGTTAAGCCACTGCATTCCCTATTGGTGACCATTGGAACAGCTGGCGCCGTAGGTCAGTGGCAGTGTTATTAGGATGGGGGGCGTAGCAGCGTTCCCAGCACACCGCTGGAATGCATGATGAAAGGATTTGATGTGTATTTCAATCATACCCAATATAGAGTGCTCTATCCCAAGGTAACAAGAGACAGATTAAGATTTCTGTGTGAATTTCAATGGCCCCATATGGATGTTGGATGGCCCCCTGAAGGAACGTTTAAAATGCAAATTATTGATGATCTCACTTCTCTGATAGCAGCAAATGAGGAGAACTATCCCAATCAGTTCCAATACATAGATCAGTGGGGGGATGCGGTGGCTGAGCAGGCTGATGATTTGTTGCAATGTCAGGCTGAAATGGTTCATTTATGTGTAATTAGACCAAAGGATAAAAAGCCAAGAGTTACATCTAAAAGACCTAAGGAGGGGAAGGTTTCAGAGACTACACTATCTGATATAAAGAAAGAGATTAAAGTGGCAGTAGAGGAAGTAGTTTTTAGACCTCCTCCCTATGTGCTGTTTTCACCCCCCCTGCCTCAGATAGCAGCAGCAGCTGCTGTGCCTGGGGGTATGCAATTTAGGGATAGGCAGCCAGAGGTGAGGTGAAGACAGAAAGGGGGGCCAGGAGCTTTCAAGGAAGAGGGAGATGTGGAGGAAGCTCTCTCAGCAGAAGAGAGTGAGGGAAATGTAGGAGCAAATGCGGGGGTAGTTGGGTCTACCGGAGTGGTGACAAGATCTGCAGCAGCAAGGGCAGAGATAGCCAAGCGAGATCTTATAGCACCTTTGAGGCAGGTAGACCAGGCAATGATGGATCAGCAAGGAACAATACAGACTCAGTCTATGTTCCAATATGTTCCATTCACAACAACTGACTTGCTGAATTGGAAACAGCATTTTGGCCCTCTTTCTGCTAAGCCTGCAGAAATGGCTGATTTAGTTCAAACTATTATGCAGACTCATAACCCCACATGGCAGGATGTGCAGCAGTTGTTGAATACTTTGTTGACCCCAGAAGAAAAGGAGAAGTGGAAGGCTGCTGTTATGAAATGTGTGAAAGAGAGGTTTCCGGCAGTACAGGATATACAGCCTGAGTTAGAGGCTAGAGCACCAGAAAGAGATCCTGGATGGGGTGTAAGGGTTCCTGCCAATTTGACTAAGTTAAAGGAATATCAAAACCTGGTGGTGGAAGCTCTTCATAAGGCTGGAAAGCCTCCGGTAAATATGTCTAAGCCTTGTTTAGTGATACAGGAAGCGGATGAGAGTCCAGAGGGTTTTTTGCAAAGGTTGATTGCAGCAAATTGAGTTCTCGGAATAGGGCGGCATAGAAATTTAATAAATAATAATAATAATAATAATATGAGATCTATATTCAAATAGATCCTAGGGATGTAAATAATGTGAGGATGTTGAATGAGAGGTTTATCACACAAAGTTATGATGATATTAGGAAAAAGTTGCAGAGGCTGGAGGGAGCCGTGGGGAAAAATACCTCTGAATTGTTAGAAGTGGCAAGGAAAGTATATGTGGATAGAGATTAAAGTGAGAAGAAGGAAAAAGATGCAAGGATGTATAAGAAAACAGAATTGTTGGCTGTGGCATTACAGGGAGGCTCAATACTAGGGCCAAACCAGTGTGCCAATTGTGGAGAGGAAGATAACGAGAATGTCCTAAACGAATGATGAGAGGAAGAGGTTGGAGAGGTCGAGGAGGAGTTGGACGAGGTGGACTAGGAAGAGGAGTGGTGTCTAGATTTCCCTTTAGGGGACGAGGATTTGGAGGAAATAGAAGGGGAAACGGAGGAGGTATAGAAAGAGAGATAGAAGGGATTGGATTGGCTGGAACTGGATGGACAGATTGACGGGGACCAGGCTTGGAGGAGGCCCCCCCATTTTGTGCCACGACAGGAGGGAGACACTATTTTGCAATATGTAGATGGTGTTTTAGTAACAGGAAGGACAGAAGATACATGCTGGGAAAATACAGAAGCTCTCTTGCATTTGCTTTTAAATTGTGGATATAGGGTGTCTAGAAAGAAAGCACAGTTGGTACAACAGAAGGTGAGATATCTGGGATATGACATAGAGCGAGGTCAGAGGGCTTTAGGAGGCATTTAGGGAAGTTAAACAGGCCCTTATCTCCGTCCCTGCCTTGGTATTACCCAATTTGGAAAAACATTTTAATTTGTATGAGGACACCAGGAGAAACATCGCTTTAGGGGTATTGACTCAACAACTGGGACAATGGCAAAGACCTGTGGCATACTTGTCTAAGCAATGTTTTTATTCTGTTGTGAACCGCCCCGAGTCCTACGGGAGAGGGGCGGTATAAAAATTTAATAAATAAATAAATAAATTGGATGGAGTGGCACAGGGATGGCCACATTGTTTGAAGGTTCTTGCTGCTATAGCAGTCCTTTTACAGGACTGTAATAAATTGACCTTCTCATGTCCTATAAATGTTCATACCCCTCATGCGGTGCAATCTATCTTGGATAATAAAGGGCATTTGTGGATTAGTAGCCAAAGACTTTTTAAATATCAAGCAATGATGATAGAAAACCCACAAGTGAGATTGGCGGTCTCCAATCGATTGAATCCAGCTACTTTACTGCCAATAGAAGTTAAAGTAGAACATGATTGTTTACAAGTGTTAGAAAGTGTATATTCTAGTCATCCGGATCTATCTGACATTTCTCTCCCTCGGGCTAATCTCAATTGGTATACAAATGGATCCAGTTATATGAGTGAGGGACAAAGAGTTGCAGGATATGCTATAGTGGATGATGACAAAGTGGTTGAGAGCGGTCCCCTTGGACCAGGATATAGTGCTCAGGTGGCTGAATTATGGGCGCTCATTAGGGCCCTGGAAAGAGCAGAAGAGGAATCCTTGAATGTTTGGACAGATAGTAGATATGCTTTCTTAACACTACATGCTCATGGTGCTGTGTATAAAGAGAGGATTTAGGGATTCCTCAGGGAAATATGTACAGCATGGACATTTGATACAGCGTCTGATTGATGCTGTTCAAAAACCAGCACGAGTCTCAGTCATGCATTGTAAAGGACATCAGAAAGGAATTGACAAAGTGGCACAAGGTAATCGAAGAGCAGATTGGGAAGCAAGACATGCTGCCAGAAAGGAAGGGCCAACTCCAGACTTAGCTATACATGTTGCTATGGATATGGGGGTCTTGCCTCCAGAGGTCAAGCCCTCTTATTCCCAGCAGGAATGTGCAAAGGCAGTGGTAGATCTCAAGGCAACTCTGCAGGATGGGTGGTACATCTTACCCGATAAGCGTGTTTTTGTCCCACAATCTTCTGCGTGGGCTCTGATTCAGGCATCTCATGATACTACTCACATGGGGAAGACAGGCTTAGCAGAAGCCATAGGAAGAGAGTATTTTATAAATGGTTTGGCAGGCATCGCGGCCCGGGTTGTTTCGCAATGTAATATTTGTGCTAGAATTAACCCTCGGCAAGGGCCTGCTTTAGCTCCTGGAACAATACCTGTTTCCTATTTTCCTATGGATTCTGTTATGGTTGACTTTACAGATATGCCAAGATGTGGATTGTATAAAGCTTTATTGGTCTTTGTGGATAGATACACAGGGTGGCCTGAGGCCTTTCCTACAAGAACTAAACAGGCTAGGGAGGTCGCCAGATTGCTATTAAAATAATTAATTCCCTGGTTTGGGAGCCCTTCATTTATTTCATCTGATAATGGTCCAGAGTTTGTTCACCAAATTAATCAGGCAGTTGCTAAAGCGGTCGGATCTAAATGGAGGTTCCATAGTGCTTTCCATCCTCAGTCAGGTGCTAACGTGGAAAGGATGAATCGCACTTTAAAAGAAAAAATTACTAAAATCTGTATTGAAAGCCATTTGAAATGGCCGGATGCTTTGCCTCTAGCATTGTATGCTGTGAGATGTGCGCCTCGTCGGCAGTGTAAACTTTCTCCGTATGAATTGATGTTCGGTAGACCCCCCACTCTGTTGAAAAGAAACCTGGCCGGATGGCCTGAGTTGGGGCATAAGGGGGGAGTATGGACTCTAGAAATGGTGCAGGAGCTGAACAAGCAAGTGGAAAAATTAAGGAATTATGTCATTGAGCAAATGCCACCTAAATTGGTGACAAGGTGTCATCCATTCAAACCAGGAGACAAAGTGTGGGTTAAATATTGGAAGAAGGAGCAGCTAGAAGGACGTTGGAAAGGACCCTATGAAGTAATAATGGCCTCTCCTCTAGCTGTGAAAATTGCAGAATCCAAGTCTTGGATTCACTGGACTAGGGTAAAAGCAGCAGCTGACCCCTTATGGACAGTGTCCAGGAATCCAAGGATTCCCACAAAACTTACTTTTAAACGCATTTAATGGTCATTTTATTGTTTGTATAACAGATGTTGTAGTATTAAAAGGTGATTTGTGGACATCAACAGCTACTCTACTGGGATCTTACCGGTAATAGGTCCCTCTACGTACAGTAGTGAAGACCCCTGCTAAGCCACTCCAGAAGCTGGCTTTCTACGCACGGGAGAAGAAAGGATGAAAGTATTACTATTATCTTTATGTAATATTATAGTGGCATGTAACAATGTTTGTGTTTTTAATGCAGGACAATGGAGCAGACCAGAAGAGGCACCTAATATTGTTCAGTCTTATGCTATAGGAAATCGTAATTGTGATGGTAATCCCCCTCTTGGTTTTACTCCAGAATGCTGGAATGGTATTCTCCCCCATCCTTGTTTGTATCCATATGTTTTTGATAGGATAGTTAAAGAAGCTTGTCTTATTAGAAGGCCTACAAATCCTGATGCCTGTCAATATGCTGGATATGTCCTAAGAAAAGGCATATGTATGAAAGCACCACACAAAAAACCTTTACCCTTAATGACATTGGATTGTGGTCCGCCATTGTTTTGGGGTTGGGAACGAGTTACCCTAGTCTCACAATTAAGACCGGGATGGAAGGGGACTTGTGTGATATATGTGAATCCAGTGGAATTTGGTATTACTCTTCAAAAACCACGAAGGATACGACCCCAACAGAAAAGAATAAAGAGATCCCATCCATTAGAGTCAAGGATGCAATATAATCTGTGGGTGCAATTGGCCAAGGTAGCCAACACCTCAAACTTTTGCCTTTCTGAAGCATATGACATGGAAAATTTGTTACCTACGTGTTTAATACCTGTATGTGTTCCAGCCACAGTGGCAAAGAATTATACTGATTTACGTCATTATGTGATAGAGGATAGTATAGGATATGAAACTTTGTATAATTGGGGGCATGTTGCTAAGCATCTAACGGAAAGCAACTGCCCAGGTCATGGCCTTGTGGGAATATAATAGATTGAATACTGCTGATCCAGATCTGATTGAGACTCATCATCACTAAATTGAGATAAGTCTCAAAAGGGGGGAATAATGTGGGAAAATAACAAGCTAACAATTTATAACATAACAATTTATAACAGAAAAGGAAATATGGTTAAAGTGGCTGAGCTTGGAAGGAGGTTTCCTGTCTCACGAGATAAGTCTAATTTAGCTTTGCTGGGTCAGGATTTATAGCTTTGCTGTATCAGGATTTATGGTGGGTACGTCCTGTTTTGTCTACAAGCATATGATCAATGACTGCTGTCTGGTAACTGTTCACATGTACGGATAGGGAAGTATAGAATGTAACCATGTAAGGAATATTGTGTGATCAGGAAATGTATATGTATTATTGGCTATAAATATATTGTGAAGACCACCCTTCGGGGTTCAGACCCTTTGCTCTCTGAACCTGCGCAATAAACCTTTCCTTCTCCAGAAGAGCTGACTCCTGTCTCATCCTTCTACTACAAGGTGGAGGTGTGTTCTGATTGGTTAGGGGCTTGGCTGTGCTCTGATTGGCTGGGGAAGTGTTCTGTTTGGGTGGGGGCTTTGTTGTGCTCAGGTTAGTCTGAGTTGCAGGGGGATTAGAGATGGTGAGCAGCATAGCTGTTTGGCTTCGCGTTCGTGGTCGTGCCTCATCTTCATGGTGGGTGTCAGTTTGCTTCATGTATGGATTGGAGGGGTTTAAAGTGGCTAATGATGCAGCTGTGGTCTGGCTTCTGGTTTGTGGTCATGCCTCATCATTGTTGTGGGTTTGGGTTTGCTTTTTGCGTGGATGTGTGGTGGTGACATCCTGTGTGGTTTTCGTGAGTGTGGGTCTGGTGTCATTCTTTGTGTTAGGGACTCGTTTGTCAATAAGGGCGGGTTTCCAAATGGCTGGTAGGCGGGAGGTATCATCTCGTTTGTTCATGCTGTGAGGGCGTTTTTCTATCTCGATGGCTTCTCTGATTATTCTGTTATTAAAGTGTTCAGTTTTGGCAATAGTTCTGGTCTTTTTGAAATCAATTTCATGTCCTGTGGCTTTAAGGTGTTGGACCAGGGAAGAAGTTGGTTCCTCTTTTTTGAGTTTTTGTGTTCTTCAATGCGTGCACTTATTCTTCTGTTGGTTTGTCCGATGTATGTGGTGGGGCAGGCAGTACATGGGATTTCATATACTCCTTGATTTTCTAACTCAATTTTGTCTTTAGGGTTTCTTAGGATGGTGGATATTTTTCTGTTTGTGCAGAATGCTGTTTTGATGTTATGTTTGTGAAGGATCTTGCTGATCCTGTCTGTGGTGCCTTTTATGTATGGGAGGAGGGCTTTGCCGTTTTCGTGTTCTCTGTCTTGGATTTTAGTGGGAGTTTCTTTTTGGATTAAGTTGGAAATCTTATTTCTTTGGAATCTGTTGGATGTTAGTACATTAGTGAGAGTGTGTAGTTCGGTTTTTAGGTGTTGTTCGTCAGCTAGGCATTTGGTTCTGGAGATGAGTGTCTTGGCTACGGAGTTGATCTGTGCTGGGTGGTGGTGTGAGAGTGCGTGCAGATAGCGGTTTGTGTGTGTTTTCTTCTGGTAGATGGTGTGTCCTAGGGAGCCATTGGATTTCTTGTAGACTAAGACATCCAGGAAGGGAAGTTGGTTATTAGTTTCTGTTTCCATGGTGAACTGTATTTTGGGGTGTAGGCTGTTGAGGTGTGTGAGGAAGTTGTCCAGTTTTTCTTTCCCATGTGGCCAGATTACGAAGGTATCATCTACGTATCTGAGCCAGAGTTTGGGTTTGTGGTCAGATTTTTCTAGGGCTTGGGTTTCAAAGTGTTCCATGTAGAGGTTAGCAATGACAGGTGAGAGGGGTGATCCCATGGGTGCTCCTTCTATTGGTTTGTATTTTTGTCCGTTATAGATGAAGTATGTGTTGGATAGACAGTGGTTGGTCAGATCTAGGATGTGTTTGGGGGGGTTATATTTGTTTTGGATAGCTGTTAAGGCTTCTTTGATTGGCACTTGGGTGAAGAGGGATATGACATTAAAGCTGAGACAACCCAAGAAAGGGATCTTGGGGTTTTGGTGGACAGCTCGATGAAGATGTCAACCCAATGCGCCGCAGCAGTAAAAAAAAGCAAATTCCATGCTTGGCATGATTAGGAAGGGAATCGAAAATAAGTCAGCAAGTGTTGTATTGCCTCTGTACAAATCGATGGTGAGACCACACTTGGAGTACTGTGTACAGTTCTGGTCACCGCACCTCAAGAAGGATATAATGGAACTGGAAAAGGTGCAAAAAAGGGCAACAAGAATGATCAAGGAAATGGAGCGCCTCCCTTATGAAACCAGATTGCAACGCCTTGGTCTCTTCAGCCTTGAAAGACGGTGTTTAAGGGGTGACTTGATCGAAGTGTATAAAATCATGCATGGGATAGAAAAGGTGGATAGAGAAAAATTATTTTCTCTATCACACAATACCAGGACAAGGGGGCACTCCCTAAAGCTTATAGCTAAGAAAGTGAGGACAAATAAAGGGAAATATTTCTTCACCCAGAGGGTCGTTGATTTATGGAATTCACTTCCTGAAGGGGTCGTGACAGCTGTCAGCCTCGACAGCTTCAAGGCAGGGCTAGATAGATTCATGGATGCAAAGTGTATTGGTGGTTATTAAAACAGATGTCCATGTGCCGCCTCTATGTTGGTTGAGGCAGGCAGGATTCCCTTGAGTACCATTTGTTTGGGGGTCAAGGGAAAGGGAGGGTTTTGCCTTCTCTTTCTGCTCAAGATCCCCATGTACATTTGGTGGGCCACTGTGTGACACAGAATGCTGGACTCGATGGGCTTTGGCCTGATTTAGCATTGCTCTTCTTATGTTCTTATGTTCTTAAGCTAACGAGTAGGTCGCTGGGCTGTAAGTTTTGTTTCTTTATGATCTCTATGAACTGGAATGAGTTTTTTACGTGTGAGGTGATGGATTCTGCATAGGGCTGTAGTTGTTTGGCGAGACGTTTGGCTAGGTTTTGTAGAGGTGAGCCTATGGAGCTGACTATGGGTCTAAGTGGGGTTCCTTCTTTGTGTATCTTGGGGAGACCATAGAGCTTAGGGCATCTGGATGATTTCTCTCTGGGAATGATTCTTTGCTGGATCTCTTCGCTAATGGGGGAGGCTTTTATTTTGGATCTAGTGGTTTTTTCAAGGTAGGTGGTGGGATCTGTGTTTAGGGGTTTGTATGTGGAGTCTTGGAGTAGGTTGGTTAATTTGGTTTGGTAGTCAGATGTATTCATGACCACTGTGGCATTGCCCTTGTCTGCTGGTAGGATTATTATGCTGGTGTCTTGTTTCAGGTTAAGTAGTGCTGTCTGCTCCTCTTTGGGTAAGTTGCTTTTGGGTGGCTTGCTGGTGCAGAGTATGTTGGTGATTTCGAGTCTGATTCTGTTAGCATCTTCGGGGTTGATTTTGGTCAGGCTGGTTTCAACTCCGCATATAATGGTTTCAGTGGGGATGTGTTTGGGAGCGACTGCAAAGTTGAATCCTTTGGAAAGGACATTTGTTTTGGCTTTGGTGAGGATCCTATCTGAGATGTTATGCACTGTTTGTTTCATGTGTGGCTGTGAGGGAGGAGGGGTTTGTTTCTGGTGTTCTTATAGTCTTCGGAGTTTGTTGGTGTGTGTGTCTGTCTTGAGGGTGGTCTTTGTTTCGGCTCTCCAGACGGTGAGTTGTTTGGATTTGTCCCAAAGTGCGGGGTGGATCTTGTTGCTGAGTTTGAGGTGAAGTGTGAGGAGATCTTTGTTGATTCGGTCTAGGAGGAATCTTTTTGTGTGAAGTTCATTTCTGATTAGGGCCAATTCTGTTCTTTTCAGGATGCCTTTGGTGGCTGCAGAGTTGGAGTGGAATTTCAATTGGAAGCATGTGGGGGTTAAATTTTGATCTCGGCAGTTGCATAGGAATGCGAGGTCACATAAAATGGAAGCTCTTTGGACTTCGAGTTTTTCATAGGTCCTGGTCAGATGGTGGATTTCCTCCCCATAGAGGTATGATATTTGTTTTCTGAGGTTTTCGCGGGTGTTTGTATGTAGGTCTTTGGTTCTTCGGGTTTTCTCCCACGTAGAATTTGAAGTGTCTTGGCGACGTTTCGACGAAGTCCCATTCGTCATCTTCAGGCTGGTGCTTTCGGCTTCGTGCTTCTAGGAGCAATGTGTGATTGTAGCTGTTTCTTCCTTTTAACTGCCAGTGGGGGTTTGAACTGATTGGCTGGGAGTTCGGCTGTGTTCTGATTGGGTGGAGGTGTGTTCTGATTGGTTAGGGGCTTGGCTGTGCTCTGATTGGATGGGGGAGTGTTCTGTTTGGGTGGGAGCTTTGTTGTGCTCAGGTTAGTCTGAGTTGCAGGGGGATTAGATATGGTGAGCTGCATAGCTGTTTGGCTTCGTGTTCGTAGTTGTGCCTCATCTTCATGGTGGGTGTCTTTGGGGTTTCTTAGGATCACACAGGCATAACGAAGTCTATGCTAAGATCTAAGTTCTCTTCCTCTGAGCAGTAAAATTATCAGCAACTTCTTCCCTGGTTCAACACCAGCCGTTTGGAAACTCGCCCTTATTGACAAACAAGTCCCTAACACAAAGAATGACACCAGACCTACACTCACGAAAACCACACAGGATGTCACCACCACACATCCACACAAAAAACAAACCCAAACCCACAATGATGATGAGGCACGACCACAAACCAGAAGCCAGACCACAGCTACATCATTAACCACCTTAAACCCCTCCAATCCATACATGAAGTAAACTGACACCCACCATGAAGATGAGGCACGACCACGAACGCGAAGCCAAACAGCTATGCAGCTCACCATCTCTAATCCCCCTGCAGGAAAATTCATTTTATTGGTGTTTGGGAAAGGGTCTGTAACCCACTGAGGACATCTTGTGGTGAAACTTAATACTGCAATTGCCTGCATCTGTTTGGAGATGAGGTCAGTGTGACGTTCAAACTAGTGTAAAAGGGAAAACATTAAGAAGTTTACAGCTGTTAGAAACTGTGGGTGTGGACATTGGTTAACCCTGATTAAATATAGCCTCCACTAAAAGATAAAAGGACTGCTTCTAACTATTATTGAAATGGAGAAACCCTATTTACAACTAAACTGTAAACTTATATTGGAAAAAATTCATGAAGCCACTGAGCACGTATGCGCTAAAATAAAAGAGATTACTACAGAAATAAGAGTCAGAAACCTCACTACAAACCTCCAAACTGACTTTCAGACTTCAATTGACTACTCTGTAGGCCAAAATATAATAGAAGAGGAATTAACCTACATTAAAGAGGAATCTATATTATCTCATAAGCATCCTATTGAGACTTCTGAGGACCAAAAGGTAACCTTAATCAAATTATACACAACTCCCAAAACAACAGGAATTGATGTACAAACACGACTTATTGAGAACGATGATAACTTTGATAACCAACTATTAACTATAAAACTGGATACAACTGAATGTTTTATTCAACTGAACCAAACATTGAGACTTGAACTTCTAAAGCAACAAGGGTCTAACTACAAAGGAGTTAGGCTTCTAAAACAGAGGATGGGATGTTTTTCATTGACCCAAATGACATCACAAGGAATAAAGGGAGATCTATCTGCTGAATTAGAGGCTTTGTTATGGAAACTTACTTGGCACAAAAAGAAAGCCAGAATAAGACTGAAAAAAGAGACTTAAAACTACATGTAATGGGTCAAAAAGGTTTTGTAGCGACACGGATTGATTTAAGGTTTAAGATTTAGAATTAGAAGCGAGAGGAAAATTTGTGATTAGTAGTATACATATCTGAAATAGAATAAGAATGTACTTTCTGAAATAAGATGTTTATTTTATCTATGAAAACTATTTTGTAATGGAATAAGAACAAGAAAATGAAAGAGGCTTCAGAGATTTGGACTGATTTAACAATTAATTGAGTATGTTAAGTTACTAAGATGATATTTTGTGTAATAATATGTGTCTTTTAGATATGATAATTATTTGAATGAGATTTAAATTCTACTTAATGGACTGAAAGGATTTTGTGTTTTGTTTTGTTCTGTTTTGTTATAGAAATAGATTGACTGATAGACTATATATACATAGAGTAGAGTAATGTTTTTATCTTAATTAGGATAATTATTATGTAGTGGAAGAAGAAATAAGAGAGATTTGTGATAAAATTAATGATTTATTAGATTAAGAATTAGAATATATTTGGAAATATTTGAATGTTATTGCTAGAATATTATGTGTATTTTAGAAGGGGTACCCAAAGTGCTAATAATATGTTTATTTTAGATTAAATTGGATTATGGTAATTGTAAATTAGTAAAGCTTAAAAACAGGATTTGGATTTATATAAACGTAATCTAGAAATGGACCATTTTAAATATGTTATACTATTTGAGGGAAACGGAGAGGGAACATCTAATGTATTAATTTGAGCTATATAGATATATGACTTTGTTCTTTGATGATTGATTACCCCATCACCACGGTGTTTCTAGAGCACCTCGTTGTAAAAGTTAAAAAACCAATAAAACTTGTTTTAATAAGAAAAAGAAAGTGATAACCAATGTCTTGAATTGTGGTTGGAAGCTAAATACTCCCCAGTACAGCTCCCATAATAAAAGTCTTACATGCACAAAATGAACCAAGCACATACAAGCCTGCTGCATTCTAGACCAGCTGAAGCTACCAGATGGTCTTCAAGGGCAACACCATGTAGTGTAACTTTTAAATGTGAGGTGACAATTATTTAAGTGACTATCAACAGGCTTCCTGGTTCAGAAATGGTTGCAACTGGTGTACAAGCTGGAGTTATGCTGAGGCTTGCCTTCCTTTTCCAGCAGACAAAAAAGTCCAAGAGGACCTCCAGACTGTAAACCATTTCTGAGTTAACTTCCTCTTAGCATACATACTTTAAAGTTCACTTTCAGACCAATAAAATTTCAACTAACTCCAATTAACTCATTAAATTTAGATCACTCCCTTCAAGTTACCCTCATAGAATATTTTTTTCTTCTTGTATACATCCTTTTAAAAACTCTAGGTTTTTCTTTAAGCTAATACATCTTTTTCTTTAACTTTCTCTTGACATAAATATTTTCAAATACACTTTCAATAATATTTTACAAACTTTAGGAATTACTTAAGCATCATATATAAAGGAAAATATACATTTTCAAACTTTAGATTAAGACTTTCAATTACAAATATCAAACCGATGAAAATACATCCTAATTCCAATTGACTCATTTAAGTTTAAGTCACTCCTTCCAGCTTGTCTTCATGAAGTAAAATCTTTTTCTTCTATAAATACAAAATTATCTTAGAGCTTTACTGTATTTCAATACATATACCAAACTTATAAAAATCCATCCTAACTAATTAAGTCATTAAATTTAAGTCACTCCCTCCAGTTTATCTTCATAAAATAAAAGTCTTTTTCTTCTCAGGAGTGTCTATCAAATCTCTTTTCTTCAAGAAATTCTCAGCCTTGTTAATATCCATGAAAAAGGAGTCCCAAAGTTGTTGTATTAAAAGTTGTAGATTAACTTGGAACACTTCCTTGTAGAATAAAGTTGTCTTCTCTGAGATGTCTATCATATCTTTTTTTCTTGAAAAATTCTCAACCTTGTTAGTATCCATGAAGAAAAAAAATCCAAACTCGACCTCTTAAAAATTGTGAATTTGCTTGGCATTCTTGTTTCAATTGCTCTGGGAGGATTATTCAACCCATCATCATAATAAAAGCTGGTGTCAGATTTATATTCCAAAGTTACAGTTATTTTCATAGTCCAGTATTTGTGGAGTTGTCACAATGGGTTGAAAATTTTCTATACCTAATTGTGTCTCTTGTTTTTTTTTAATATCATCTGTATCATTTGTATCTTTAGTCCCTAGCTGATTTATGGTATAAATAATTTTCTGTATGGAGCTGTCAAAGATTTTCTTGATGACAGACTCCAGCTGAGGACTGAGCATCTTCATAGCTCCCTCTAGTGATAAAAAAGTTTTGTTTATTTATTTGTTTATTTGTTTATTTTTCTGGTCAGAGTTCATGAAAATTGGAAAATTTCAACCACCCACAACAAAGCATCAAAACAACAAAAATTGCACAGAGCTTCAAAAAAGTAGTAATAAGCTGTGACTAAAGAGAGCCACTTTTAACTAATAAAGGTAATAGTCTCATAAATTGGTTAAGAAATGAAGATAATTGTCCGTTTGAAAAATAAATTCCAAAATGGCTGTTTTGTCCAACAACGAAGTGATTGCAGCCCTACCCCCCAGCTTTGGCTCACCAGCTGCTTTGAAACAACGCTTCTGAAACTACTTGCCGACCATTGCTGTTTTCGGAGGATCTTGAGGGATGATTGTAGGACTCTCCCTAACCCAGGAGAGTCAGATAAATGAAAGGAAAGCCTATTCCTTCTGTTGTTAAGTTGGAAAAATGACAGTCCAGAGAGAGGAGATTCTCTGGGCATGTCAAGTGTCAGCCATATCTTCACAGGAAGTCTGAGCTACTACATCTCAAACTGCATATCACAGAGGCTGTTAAAAAGAAAATCTATCTTTGCCATTTCTTTCCCTTATCAGGTCTACTTATTTTTAATTGCAAAAAAATAATCATGTGATTCTGCCCACCTCCACAGAACTTCACTGTTCATGAAGAGACAAAAACATGCCATATAATGATGCAATCTCATGCCACACATTTTTAATAGATATCACATGACAAGAAAAGCAGTGTCACAAGTTGCTACTTTTGCAGTAACACATGCTCTGCTGTATCTACTTCTAGCCTTAATTCTAATCCGAACAGAACACTATATAATACTTCTCATGTTTCTACATTACCTTCTTCTGTTCTTCTTCAGCATCTGCAAAGACCTTGTGAATGTTGGCCTCTAATTCAACAACATATTTGTTGAGGATTTCAGGCCTGTTCACTACTTTTGGCTCCCTGGCATTCAGCATTTTGCCAATCTGCCTGGCCATAAGTGTCTTACCACAGCAGCAATGTATTACCTGCTACTCATACCACAACTTGTCAGGAAACTGATATTCACATCATATCTTACCAGTCAAAAACTACTCTTGGACCTTTCTCCATAAGTACAATTCAAAATCATAGGTATTATCATTTAAAATCACAGACAGCTTTGGATCAGAATAAACCTGCCCAGCAACCATTTTTGGAGACTGCTAAAACTACTTTCATTTTCTGAGGGGCAAGAGATGATAACAGTACCCATGTACTGGCTCAGATATAGTACTATATGCACTTATTTGTACTTGGCAAAAACATGTTAAGCATATTATAGTGGAGGCTTTAAATCTAGTAAGTGAAAGGAGAAGAGTGACTACTGTAAGTCAAACAGATAGGCACATGAACTTGTTTCTGTAGAAGGAAATCTGAAATTGGAGCTAGAAAGCATTGTCATGTAATGTTGGGGGGTTGGGGATAAAGCACATGGTAGTATAGAATGAAAAATCTTCATCAGGGTCCAGTCCAAGCTGGGAATAAACAAAATGGAGACTGCTTTAGAAAGAAGGTTGTAGTTTATTGAAGAGCAGAACTGTTCTGTTTCTCGCGATGGTAGGCATTGAACGAGGCAGAGTAACAAACAGGTACTTCTTTATTTGCAGCTAAACAGAACTCTCTACAAAATGGCTCCGCCCCTTTTTATACATTCACCCTGGGGCGTTGTCAGCCAATGAATGCAACATATTTTCCCGCTCCAATGCATGCTCAGTAACTCGGAGACAGCCTGTCTGGCCCGGGCAGGCCATGTGGTCTGCCCGGGTCTCAGTGCAGCTTCCTGTACCTGCTCCGTCAATCAAAGCCCAGGACATAACACCCCTCCCCTCCTGGTTCCGAAGGACATACTTACTATTTTACAATACTACATGCATTCTCCCAATGTTCATTGAAACAATCAATAATACACAACATTATAGGTTTTTCCACTTATCACAATAATAATATTAAATGGACCCCGTTACAAGGAACATATACGACATTCCCCATACATCACATCATAGCACAAAATAAGTCAGTTCCCCAAAGACATACACAAGCTTTTCAATTGCAATAAAATACAAAAGCATTTTATGGTTGCAAAGACAGAAACCTCACGTAGTCCTTTAAGAACTTTGGTGGGCCTTTTGCCTGCTCCGATCATCTCGGAGCTGCTGCAAGCACCCGATCTGCAAGCTTGCCTGCCAGGCTCAGCAGACCGGGACTTTGAGACCCGTTCGATACGGGTGAAACCAGATCGTGAAGGCTGGCCTGTTCCGGTAGATCCAAGCCTTTGTCCATTTGACTTTGGCTGGCCCGTTCCGGAAGGCCCAAAGCAGAGTTCCTTGATGGGGTGGAATTCCCCAGATTGGTGTAAACAGCCGGCTGGGAGCACTGTCCTGTTGGTGCAAGGCCTGAGGTAGATGCAGCGTGAAAAGCCGATTGAGCGCAATGTCCCATGCATGCAGTGCCCGAGTTAGGAGCCGTCTCATTGGCAAAACCCCCGTTTGGCGAATGCGATGTTCCGCTTTTGCTGAGAGACTGAGATTCACAATCATGATCATGGTCCTCCTCCCCCCCCGAGAGCCGAGTCAGGAGTGGAAGGGTGGCTAGGTAATCTCCAACGCAGCTGGTCAATGTGCCTGCGCAGCACACGACCATCTTCCAATGCCACTTTGTAAGAAAGTGGCCCAGTAACTTTTCAGACCACTGCAAGCACCCAAAGGTGCCCAGGTCCATAGTTCCACACCCAAACTGGATCTCCCACTTGCAATTGCCTCGGTGCCCTCGGCTGTGGCACCTGTGATGCAACCCGATCTGGGTGTAACCAATCTAGCTTGGTGATAAGGTGGTGACCCCATCAAAGCTCCGCTGGGCTCTTGCCCATAGATGTGCATGGAGTAGTGCAGTGGTAGAGGAGGAAATCTGCCAACTTGTGATGCCAGTTTCCATGGGTGAGCCATTTCAAGGCTTCTTTTGTAGTGCGAACCATGCGTTCTGCTTGGCCATTCGAGACTGGATGAAAAGGTGCAGAAGTAGCATGCCTAATCATATTTGCCCTAAGAAAGGACTGAAACTCCGAGGAGGTAAATTGAGGTCCGTTGTCGGAGACGAGGACATCTGGAAACCCGTGAGTGGCGAAAATCCCCCTCAAAACTTGGATGGTCCTGGCAGTCATCATAGTGGACACTGGAATGATCTCCAGCCATTTGGAGTGACCGTCCACCACAATGAGGAAGAGCTGCCCCTGAAAGGGGCTGGCGTAGTTGATATGAACCCTTGACCAAGGAGCATGTGTGGTCTCCCATCTATGAACGGGAGCCTGTGGCATTTCGGGCTGGGACTGCTGGCAAATGTGGCACCCTTGGACCTGGGCCTCGATCTCTTTATCGAGCCCAGGCCACCAGCGGTAGCTACGTGCGAGTGCCTTCATCCGGACTATGCCCGGATGTCCCTCATGCAAGGAACTCAAGACCCTAGGAATGCGAGGTCACATAAAATGGAGGCTCTTTGGACTTCGAGTTTTTCATAGGTCCTGGTCAGATGGTGGATTTCCTCCCCGTAGAGGTACGATATTTGTTTTCTGAGGTTTTCGCGGGTGTTTGTATGTAGGTCTTTGGTTATTCGGGTTTTCTCCTGCGTAAAATTGGAAGTGTCTTGGCGAAATTTCATTAGCCACTTTAAACCCCTCCAATCCATACATGAAGCAAACTAACACCCACCATGAAGATTAGGCATGACCACGAACGCGAAGCCAAACAACAGCAACGCAGCTCACCATCTCAAATCCCCCTGCAACTCAGACTAACCCGAGCACAACAAAGCCCCCACCCAAACAGAACACTCCCCCATCCAATCAGAGCACAGCTAACCCCCCATCCAATCAGAGCAAAGCCAAGCCCCTAACCAATCAGAACACACCTCCACCCAATCAGAACACAGACAAGCACCCACCCAATCAGTTCATACCCCCACTGGCAGTTAAAAGGAAGAAAAAGCTATGATCACACATTGCTCCTAGAAGCACTAAACCAAAAACACCAGCCTGAAGATGACGAATGGGACTTCGTCGAAACGTCGCCAAGACACTTCCAATTTTACACAGGAGAAAACCCGAATAACCAAAGACCTACATACAAACACCCGCTTAATAATATCTGTGAAAATATGACTCCTGGGTATATTCATAATATAAAGTAAATAACTTACGACCACCAGGAGAATCTAAGTAGAAAATTACTTTAATAAAATTGAGCTTTCGTTGGGAACTTCCAACATCGTCAGGGTTAAAAGCCAGTTAACAGGAATGCCTTAAGTAAGGTGAGCTAAAGCTTGCACCCGGCTCCTAGACCGCGTCATCGGTCCTGGCCGGTTAATTTGTGTTCTAATTGTTTCTTTGACGTCTGCACCCCGCCATTCTCCATCACTCCTTTGATCATTCTTACCTACTCTCTCAATGTTAGTTCTTAGGTTTGTTACAATCCTTTCATCTTCCTCTCCTTTGATGGTATTTGCTCCCATGCCATCCTTCTCTTTACTGCGGGTCTTGGGGGGGCCTTTTGATTTCCCCCTGATACTGTCATACATCCCATTAGGGCTCCAGGTATTTCCTCCTACTCCCTTCAATTGTGGGTTGATGATCTCTCCCTGCTCCCTATTCCCCATCCTCCTCCCCTTTCCTGTGTGGGTAATACTTGTCCAGATGTCATGTAGCCTAGCACTTCCACCTTCATCCCCCACCTTGGTGCTCTCTATACCAACTACCCCTTGCTGTCCTTTCTGTTGCTGGCGATTACCACTCCTATCTGAAGTGGGTCTCCTATCTTAAGAACATAAGAAGAGCCATGCTGAATCAGGCCAAAGCCCATCGAGTCCAGCATTCTGTGTCACACAGTGGCCCACCAATTGTACATGGGGATCTTGAGCAGAAAGAGAAGGCAAAACCCTCCCTTTCCCTTGACCCCCAACAAATGGTACTCAAGGGAATCCTGCCTGCCTCAACCAACATAGAGGCGGCACATGGACATCCGTTTTAATAACCACCGATACACTTGGCATCCATAAATCTATCTAGCCCTGCCTTGAAGCTGTCGAGGCTGACAGCTGTCACGACCCCTTCTGGAAGTGAATTCCATAAATCAACGACCCTCTGGGTGAAGAAATATTTCCCTTTATTTGTCCTCGCTTTCTTAGCTATAAGCTTTAGGGAGTGCCCCCTTGTCCTGGTATTGTGTGATAGAGAAAAGAATTTTTCTCTATCCACCTTTTCTATCCCATGCATGATTTTATACACTTCGATCAAGTCACCCCTTAAACGCCGTCTTTCAAGGCTGAAGAGACCAAGGCGTTGCAATCTGGTTTCATAAGGGAGGCGCTCCATTTCCTTGATCATTCTTGTTGCCCTTTTTTGCACCTTTTCCAGTTCCATTATATCCTTCTTGAGGTGCGGTGACCAGAACTGTACACAGTACTCCAAGTGTGGTCTCACCATCGATTTGTACAGAGGCAACACAACACTTGCTGACTTATTTTCGATTCCCTTCCTAATCATGCCAAGCATGGAATTTGCTTTTTTTTTTTACTGCTGCTGCACATTGGGTTGACATCTTCATCGAGCTGTCCACCAAAACCCCAAGATCCATTTCTTGGGTTGTCTCAGAAAGTTTGGTCCCCATCAGTTGGTAAGTATAATTGGGGTTCTTTGCCCCTATGTGCATAACTTTGCACTTGTTTAGGTTAAAATGCATTTGCCACTTTGTTGCCCACTCACACAATTTCGAGAGATCCTTCTGGAGCTCCCGACAATCAGTTTCACTTTTCACAACCCGGAACAATTTAATGTCATCAGCAAACTTGGCTACCTCACTATTAACTTCTACATCCAGATCATTGATGAATAAATTGAAAAGTAAAGGTCCCAAAACTGAACCTTGGGGTACACCACTTCTCACTTCTTTCCATCCGGATAATTGTCCATTTATTGCCACCCTTTGCTTCCTACAATTTAGCCAGTTACCAATCCAGGACAAGACCTGTCCTCTAATTCCGTGGCTGGAGAGCTTTTTTAGGAGCCTTTGGTGAGGAACTTTGTCAAAAGCCTTTTGAAAGTCAAGATATACAATATCAACTGGGGCCCCTTTATCTATGTATTTATTTACACCCTCAAAGAATTCTAACAAGTTAGTAAGACATGATTTGCCTTTGCAGAAACCATGTTGATTTTCTTTCAGCAATGCCTGTTTTTCTATGTGCCCTGTAATTTTATCTTTAATAATGGTTTCCATCAGTTTGCCTGGAACTGAGGTTAGACTGACTGGTCTATAGTTTCCTGGATCACCTCTGGATCCTTTCTTGAAGATCGGGGTTATATTTGCTTCCCTCCAATCCTCCGGTACAGTGCCTGATCTTAGAGAAAGATTATATATTTTAGCTAGAAGTTCAGCAATTTCACACTTGAGTTCCTTGAGAATTCTAGGGTGGATGCCATCTGGACCCGGCGATTTGTTGATGTTTAGTTTGGAAAGGCATGCAAGAACATCTTCCTTGTTTATCTCTATCAGGTTTAATTCTTCTATTTCCCTCCCTGGGAAAACTAATTCAGTGGCAGGCAAATGTTCTCTATCCTCCTCGGTGAAAACGGAGGCAAAGAAGTCATTTAGCCTCTCAGCAATCTCCTTGTCTTCTCTGATTATCCCCTTCTGACCATTGTCATCAAGTGGCCCAACTGATTTTCTGGTTGGGTTCCTGCTTCTGATGTACTTCCACCAGAGACGCCTCCAGTAGTGGGTGTAAACATTCCCCGTCCGTGATCTTCCACTCGCCTGTAAGGTGAGGGGGGAAAAAACCTCGCTCTCTTTTATGGTACGATCGAGTCACCACACCACACCCTCTTCTTCTCCATATAGAGCGCCCCTCTTCATAGCTGTAGGCAACATTGGGCTCTAAGATTTCGCTGCCAGATCCTCCGGATCTCACACTGACACAGTCGGCATCGCTCCTCCACCCAAGGGGTGGGGGTCTGTTAAGGCGCTGTTGGATAGCACATAGGTCCCCCGCCCAGCGGGCTCTCCCTCCTCCGCCTTCTGAAGGGCACTCAGTTCTCAATAGGAGCCTGTCCATTTTCGGTAACGGCGGGCTCCTCAGTTGTTCATCGGAATAAATCTGCTGTTGGCTGGGTGTCAACGGGGTGTCCATGAGCCGCCGAGGATCGATGGAAGTCTCATGTGCCTGTCTGTACCGGGGGTTACATGTAATATTGCCTCTTCGGTCCCGCAAGCACCAATCAAGTCGTTTATGGCGAGTGGTGTGACGATTTGCACTCCATTACCTCAGCGCTTGCTGCGATGGGCAGTGATCTATATGGCGGTTGATTGAGTCCTTGTCTGAAAGCCAGGCTTCCTTTAGTAGTCGGCCCCCTTTTGTGGCCTCGCTGGATACAATCCGTGTGTTGTCAAAGTCAAACTGGTGGACGTGTTCCGCCATATGCGTCCAAACTTGACAATGTTGCTCACCCCTTCTTATGGCCAGTTTGTGTTCATGTAAACGGGTTTTTAACCATTTAAATGTTTCACCCACGTAGTTACTCTGGCAATTTTTACAGTTAATTTTGTAAACCACCACAGATTTTCCCATAGCGGGGAGTGGGTCTTTGGGGCGCATAATTTTGTGGGCCACTTCTATGCTATAGGGGGCCAACAGTCTGGCTGTTGCCTCAGATACATTATTGATGTAAGGCAGAGAGATGTGTGTCTTCTGTGGTAGTGACTCATCCCTCTGCTGATTACCTCGGGGTTTAGGTTCAGTGCCGTGCCGCTTTATAAATTTTAGTGGGTACCCATTCTGTTGACAAATGCAGAGGAGATGTTTCCTTTCCTCCGTTTTAAACTTAGCCGTGATGCAGTGGGAGTCCACGCACTTAAATAATGCTCTAATGCAGCTGACCTTATGGGACACCGGATGATTACTCCTGTAGGGGAGGATCCTGTCTGTATGGGTGGGCTTACGGTATACTTTGGTGTGCAATGACCCATCCGGTTGGTGGTGGATCAGCACATCCAAGAAGGCTAAAGAGCCTTGCTTCTCTTCCTCCACAGTAAATCTTATATCAGGATAAATCGAGTTCAGTGTTCCCATAAAGCCAGCTACATGTTCCCATAAAGCCAGCAAACATGTCGTCCACGTACCGAGCCCAAAACCTGGGCTGGTATAGGGTCATTGCCTTACGCTCCAACTGTTGGAGCACAGCCTCTGCTGTAATGCTGGAGATGGGGGAGCCCATTGGGTGTTCCTTTGACCTGTTCATATATGACACCCTGGAAAGTGAAGTAGGTCATTAGGCATACCTCCACCAGTCTCACGAGATCTTCCGTTTGCAGGGAGTCCTGGTAATGACCCCCCTTTTTGTTTGTCAATTGGTCTCTCAGAACGGAGATGGCTAGGTCCTGAGGGATGGAGGTGAAGAGAGAGGTAACATCGAATGATACCATCATCTCATCCTCCTCCACCCTGAGGGTCTTAATCTTACTCAGAAACTCCTCCGCTGATTTAACTGTAGTGAGACTGTCACCCACAAGGTAGCAAATACGGCCACTAAGCCACTTTGCCAGCCCCGAGGTGGGAGTACCTCTAAATGAAACAATGGGGCAAAGAGGGATGCCTTCCTTGTGGATTTTGGGTAGCCCATAGAACCTGGCAAGTGCCGTGTCACATGGGTGCACTTTCTTCAGGGTGTCCTCACTCATCTTTCTACTGCACTTAAAAGTATCCAGTAGTTTATTAACTTTGTTCTTGAGTGTCACAGAGGGGTCTTTCCCGATCGTTCTGTATGCCGTTCTATCGTTAAGAAGCTCTAGCGCCTTATTTATATAAAGTGTCTTATCCATGACCACTCTCACCCTCCCTTTATCCGCAGGGAGTATGGTGACAGTGTCATCTCTCCTAAGCTGCTCTAGGGCTTCCATTTCCTCCTTGGATAATGTGTGGTAGTGTCTGTGGTCCATGAACAAACCGGTAACCTGTTGTCTTATAGAGCTCCTAATGTCCTCATCCATCCCCATGCAATACATAGCGGGCTCTAAAGCAGCTATAAAGTCTAAGGCATGTGCATCCATAAGGTTATAACCCGTATCATGATGCAGCAGGGTGAGTTGTGGATGGGTTAGTACTTTTGAGGAGAGATTACAAACCAATCTGTCCGTAAAACTGTTATTTCTCAACTCACGCAGTGTGTCCAACTTGTGTTGAAGGCGTGCCGCCGTCTCCTGGCTCATTCTGCTCGCTATCAGCCGAATGTGATGATTCAGTGCCTGGAAATGGTGTTCTGTTAAGGCCGTGCTGCATTGTCCTCGATGGTCCTGCGCCCATGTGTTTAAGGTTTCCACGCCCCTGTGCTGGTCATTAATTATGCGCCCCAAAGACCCACTCCCCGCATTGGAAAAATCTGGGGTGGTTTACAAAATAAACTGTAAAAATTGCCAGAGTAACTACGTGGGCGAAACATCTAAATGTTTAAAAACCCGTTTACATGAACATAAACTGGCCATAAGAAGGGGCGAGCAACATTGTCAAGTTTGAACGCATATGGCGGAACACGGCCACCAGTTTGACTTTGACAACACATGGATTGTATCCAGCGATGCCACAAAAGGGGGACGACTACTAAAGGAAGCCTGGCTTTCAGACAAGGACTCAATCAACCACCATATAGATCTCTGCCCATCGCAGCAAGCGCTGAGGTAATGGAGTGCAAATTGTCACCCCACTCGCCGTAAATGACTTGATTGGTGCTTGCGGGACTGAGCAGGCAATATTACATCTAACCCCTGGTACAGACAGGCACATGAGACTTCCATCGATCCTCAGCGGCTCATGGACACCCCCTTGACACCCAGCCAACAGCGGATTTATTCCGATGAACAACTGAGGAGCCCGCCGATACCGAAGACGGACAGGCTCCTATTGAAAACCGAGTGCCCTTCGGAAGGCGGAGGAGGGAGAGCCTGCTGGGTGGGGGACCTATGTGCTATCCAACAGCGCCTTAACAGACCCCCACCCCTTGGGTGGAGGAGCAATGCTGACTGCGTCGGTGTGAGATCCAGAGGATCTGGCAGCGAAATCTTAGAGCCCAACGTTGCCTACAGCTATGAAGAGGGGCACTCTATACAGAGAAGAAGAGGGTGTGGTGTGGTGACTCACTCGTACCATAAAAGAGAGCGAGGTTTCTCCCCTCACCTTACAGGCAAGCGGAAGATCACAGATGGGGAATGTTTACACCCACTACTGGAGGCATCTCCGGTGGAAGATAGGAGACCCACTTCAGATAGGAGTGGTAATCGCCAGCAACAGAAAGAACAGCAAGGGATAGTTGGTATAGAGAGCACCAAGGTGGGGGGGTGAAGGTGGAAGTGCTAGGCTACATGACATCTGGACAAGTACTACCCACACAGGAAAGGGGAGGAGGATGGGGAATAGGGAGCAGGGAGAGACCATCAACCCACAATTGAAGGGAGTGGGAGGAAATACCTGGAGCCATAATGGGATGTTTGACAGTATCAGGGGGAAATCAAAAGGCCCCCCGAAGACCCGCAGTAAAGAGAAGGATGGCATGGGAGCAAATACCATCAAAGGAGAGGAAGATGAAAGGATTGTAACAAACCTAAGAACTAACATTGAGAGAGTAGGTAAGAATGATCGAAGCAGTGATGGAGGAGGGCAGGGTGCAGACGTTAAAGAAACAATTAGAACACAAATTAACCGGCCAGGACCGATGACGCAGTCTAGGAGCCGGGTGCAAGCGTTAGCTCACCTTACTTAAGGCATTCCCGTTAACTGGCTTTTAACCCTGACGATGTTGGAAGTTCCCAACGAAAGCTCAGTTTTATTAAAGTAATTTTCTACTTAGATTCTCCTGGTGGTCGTAAGTTATTTACTTTATATTATGAATATACCCAGGAGTCATATTTTCACAGACATTATTAACCACTATGATAGAGCAGTATTGCTCGTGGCCAGAAAATGGGAAAAACTAACGCATCGCATCTCGGCTTGCTACCGCAAAATGGAGTTTTTACATACTTGCATCCGAGACAATTTGCCACCTAAATCACTAAGAAGGAGACATGCAGTCGACTCCATTGAGTGCCAGCAAGCGGTCCATCAATTCCAACGCGGGACAGTGCGTGCCATCATTAATGATGAGCACAGGCGCGTGGAAACCTTAAAGACATGGGCACAGGACCAT
This sequence comes from Bothrops alternatus, assembly GCA_034064705.1. Taxonomy (NCBI): domain Eukaryota; kingdom Metazoa; phylum Chordata; class Lepidosauria; order Squamata; family Viperidae; genus Bothrops; species Bothrops alternatus. Next base: position 5,006,852 of record JARGCV010000014.1, on the reverse strand, counting down.
CGAGGACGATGCAGCACGGCCCTAACAGAACACCATTTCCAGGCGCTGAATCATCACATTCGGCTGGTAGCGAGCAGAACGAGCCAGGAGACGGCGGCACGCCTCCAACACAAGTTGGACACACTGCGTGAGTTGAGAAATAACAGTTTTATGGACAGATTGGTTTGTAACCTCTCCTCAAAAGTACTAACCCGTCCACAACTCACCCTGCTGCAGCGTGATATGGGTTATAACCTTATGGATGCACATGCCTTAGACTTTATAGCTGCTTTAGAGCCCGCTATGTATTGCATGGGGATGGATGAGGACATTAGGAGCTCTATAAGACAACAGGTTACCGGTTTGTTCATGGGCCACAGACACTACCACACATTATCCAAGGAGGAAATGGAGGCCCTAGAGCAGCTTAGGAGAGATGACACTGTCACCATACTCCCTGCGGATAAAGGGAGGGTGACAGTGGTCATGGATAAGACACTTTATATAACTAAGGCGCTAGAGCTTCTTTTTGAAAAAAAATATTTTATTAATTTTTATAATTTTAAACAACAAAAAATCCAGATTAAATACAGCTCAACTTAATACATTCTTTTTCAACATACATTCTTTTAAATACCCATATAAAATAACTATGGGTGTTGCTCGGCGGCACCCCCCTACCACATCCCCCTCTTACTTCCTCCCTATCTCCTACTTCCCTCCTCCTCACACCTCACTCCTTCCCTCTCCACCCTCCTCTCCTCCAACCATCCTACTTCCTCCCCCTCTTTCACTCCTCCCTCATAACCCCCTCCAGATGTAGTACAGAGGTACCGTCTGAGCAACCTCTCTTCTATCAGTAAGTATTTCTTTCTTATATATTACGAGTATTACAGTTGAGTACATTATTACATCCCCCCAACCTACCCCCCCCACTTCCCAGAGTGAATACAGGGTAAAGAAAAAACCCCAATATATTAAACAACATTATTATATAAATACTAATAAAAATTTAACTATATGCTAAGTAGAATTACAGGAATCTTATCATTTAGTTTATACTGATTTTTTTCCAGACACGCAGCAGAGCATTTCTCAATAGGTGCTCTTTGAAACTCCTGTCCACCTTTTTATCGTAAACTAAATATGCATGCCAACCATATAATAAATCATACCCTTCAATATTCAATATTCTGTCATTAGTTAAATTGATCGCTACTAAAACAGCTGCGTGATAGTATAACTTGAGATTAGGCATTTTCAAACCACCTCTTTCCCTTGTATCCTGAATTATTTTTAATTTGACTCTCGGTTTCTTCCCATTCCAAATAAATCTATTAATACCCTTCTGCCACTCCTCCAGATTCGCATCCTTTTTAAGTATAGGTAACATTTGAAAAAGAAATAAAAATTTAGGCAATACATTCATTTTTAACTGCTGCTATCCTACCCAGCATAGATAATTGTAGTTTCTTCCATTTTTCCAATTCTATTTGTGTCTTATTCCACGAAACTTCATAATTATTTTTATATAACTTCCCATTAGAGGCTTCAATGTCAATTCCTAAATATTTAATTTTCTTAACTATCTCACATCCCGTTATTCTTTCCAATTCCTTTTTAGAATTAATATTTAAGTTTTTAACTAACATCTTCGTTTTAGTTATATTTAATTTAAACCCTGATACCCTACCATAAATTTTAATTATCTCCATCAATCTCTTAGCTGACAGTATTGGTTGAGTCAATGTCACAACCAAATCATCTGCAAAGGCACGTAATCTATAGTCTTGTTGTCTAATCACTATACCTTTTAAATCTTCTGCTCCTCTTATCTTATTCAATAAAACTTCTAAAGTTAAAACAAACAACAACGGGGATAAGGGACATCCCTGTCTAGTACCTTTCTCTATATTAAATGAATCTGTTAAGTCCCCATTCACAATCACCTGGGCTGTTTGTTTCTGATAAATCGCCAATATTGAATTAATGAACTGATCCCCCATTTGCATCTTAAAAATCAATTTTTTCAAAAACAACCAATTCAATCTGTCAAATGCTTTTTCCGCATCCAGAAACATAAGAACTGCGGGCACCTGAGTATTCTTCTCCAGATATTCTATTATATTAATGATTTGTCTAACATTAGTTTTCATCTGCCTCCCTTGTAAAAAACCAGTTTGATCAGTTTGAATTGTTTGTTGTAAAACTATCATTAATCTGTTAGCCATTACTTTTGCAAAAATCTTGTAATCCGTATTCAACAAAGAAATAGGTCTAAAATTTTCTGGTTGAAGATTATCTCGTCCCTCTTTATGAATTAAAGAAACATAGGCTGTTTTCCATGAAGGAGGAACCTGACCCCCTTTTTGTATATTAACAAATAACTCTCTAAGAGGTTCCACCATTGGCTTCGTGCTTCTAGCAGCAATGTGTGATTGCAACTGTTTCTTCCTTTTAACTGCCAGTGGGGGTTTGAACTGATTGGCTGGGAGCTCGGCTGTGTTCTGATTGGGTGGAGGTGTGTTCTGATTAGTTAGGGGGTTGGCTGTGCTCTGATTGGATGAGGGGTTAGTCTGAGTTACAGGGGGGTTAGAGATGGTGAGCTGCATAGCTGTTTGGCTTCGCGTTCGTGGCCGTGCCTCATCTTCATGGTGGGTGTCATATTTATATGTAGGTCTTTGGTTCTTCGGGTTTTCTCCCACGTAGAATTTGAAGTGTCTTGGCGATGTTTCGACGAAGTCTCATTCGTCATCTTCAGGCTGGTGCTTTCGGCTTCTGCTTCTAGGAGCAATGTGAGATTTTAGCTGTTTCTTCCTTTTAACTGCCAGTGGGGGTTTGAACTGATTGGCTGGGAGCTCAGCTGTGTTCTGATTGGGTGGAGGTGTGTTCTGATTGGTTAGAACATTGGACAAACCAACAGAAGAATAAGTGCACGCATTGAAGAACACAAAAACTCAGTCAAAAAAGAAGAACCAACTTCTTCCCTGGTCCAACACCTCAAAGCCACAGGACATGAAATTGATTTCAAAAAGACCAGAACTATCGCCAAAACTGAACACTTTAATAACAGAATAATCAGAGAAGCCATCGAGATAGAAAAACGCCCACACAGCATGAACAAACGAGATGATACCTCCCGCCTACCAGCCATTTGGAAACCTGCCCTTATTGACAGACGAGTCCATAGCACGGGGAATGACACCAGACCTACACTCACAAAAAACACACAGGATGTCACCACCACACATCCAGGCAAAAAGCAAACCCAAACCCACACTGATGAGGACCACAAACCAGAAGCCAAACAGACTTCGTCAAAACGTCGCCAAGACACTTCAAATTCTACGTGGGAGAAAACCCGAAGAACCAAAGACCTACATACAAACACCCTTTTTTTTCTGGTCACACAATTTTCTTCTCATAGAATTTTGTATTTCTTGAGAACCCCCAGCATGTATGGAAATTAATTAGTAGGTTCATTTCTCTTCTAAACTGATAAGTTAATTATTTACACAGCTATACAGAAACATGCTTCAAAATGGCTTCATGGAGGCTTCCTGAGGGAAACTTGTAAAGGTGTTTTAGGCTGAAAGGAGACATCTTTTTCTTTTCTATTCTTTTGAAATCTACCTCCTCTAAGCTAATTAGGGTAAACAGTTCAAGGTTGGAACTGGCTGCCAGCCTCAAACTTTTTTTATTGCTATATTACAGGGAAAAGGCAATAAAGTGTGCAACCAAGTTTTTAAATCTCACCTTATATACTCAAACACACATCAATTCTAGAGATCACCTCCAAAACTTACTAGGTCTTATGAAGTGAAGCAAACTTATCTTCTCCCTTCCTTCACAATTTTGGTGAACTCTTTAAAATTTCTATGGCTCAGCTGGTTAATTACTAGGCTCAGAATCTGCCAATGTTCTCTATTTTGCCTTTTAAAACTACTTTTAATACTTAATAGCAAAACAATGGGCTATAATGCAGAAGTTTTGCAAGTTAGTCTTTCCGGCTACCAAGATCACCCCAGGCTGCAGCGTAAAGGTAATGGGGTGAATGGCATTAACAAGGCTACTTTCAAAATATGTCAAAATTCAAAAATTTTTGCACATAATTAAGACTTAAGTTCTACACATACCAAGGAGTTGCTGTGATATCTACTTATCATCCCAGTAAACATTACTTGTGTGTAGTTTTCACATTAATGTGACATCAAAACAACATTCAAACAAATATCTCCATATAATGGTATGAGTTACTGTATGTACTGTACAATGTCCTACCTCTCCATTCTCAAAATACTGAAGGACCATAAAGGAAACAGGAATATGATAGAGAGAAGTATACGCGTTTTATACATTACAGTTACAAATACAAATTCTGCACAACCAAAAAAAGTATGTTGAAAATGTCAGGCATATAAGAAAATACTAACACTTTCTGAGTAATCTTATTTCTAAACATTCTTGGTCACCTAAGATTGAGTCTAGAGCAGAGGTCTCCAACCTTTTGGGCACCAGGGACCGGTTCCGTGGAGAGCCTTTTTCCGCGGACTGGAGGGGGTGTGGTTTTGTGTGCTGCCTGCATCTCGCGGATGGGGCTTTGCTTGTTTGTGCGGACCAGTTGCTGGCATGCTGTGGACTGGTACTGGTCCATGGACCAGGGGTTGGGGACCCCTGGTCTAGAGCAAATGTACTAAACAGCAACATAATAAGATGGTGGGCAACCTTCTACACTTAAAATCTATATGCATGTGAGAGAATAGCAGTAGGTGAGAAGATGATGAAAAGTGGACAGGGCCATATCACAAACAGGGTATGAATGAGATTTTCCAATGTTTGGAGGAGGCAGTGCTTTTTTTTAACTTTGTTATTTTATGTGTCAATTCTATGCTATGATTGTGATGGAGTAAATAAAACAGAAAAACAAAAATGTTTGTGTATCAGGATGTGAAAATAAACTTACTGGAGGATGGCTAAAGGGAAGCACTGGTCAAAAGGACTAAAAATTATTTCTGGCAGCCACATCATCTTTGGTATCGTTCCAAAGATGAATTAACAGAACTACATTACACCAGGTTTCTGAAATTCAGCTATGTCTTAGAAAGAATTGAAGATGGGCTTTCTAGTTGGAAAGGCAATAAAATTTTAAGATGGGGTGAATCACAGCACTCAATAATGGCTGCTATGACTCATACTGTTGACATTTGTCATTTTTTCTAATGCATCTGCTTTGTCATTACCTTGAAGAGGAGCTGGATAGAGAAAACAATATTAGTCAACTCTTAGGCATTTGAGAGAGACAGATAGAAAGGCAAACAATGCAAATGGGGGAAGGAAAGAAAAAAATATAGTGGAGGTGAAAGATTAATTATACACATGAACCAGCAAGGTGGTGATAAATTAAAAGTGATGCTTGTCAAATTAGTGTCAAGGAAGAACCTGTTAATTCAGCATATGGGGAACACATGTAGCCAAATATCAGTGAGGTGAGATTTGAATGATAAGTGATGCCAGTAAAGGGGAATCCCAGCTTGCCGAGATGAGAGGCTACAAAAAGGCTATGAACGAGTCAGAACAGGTTTTGTACAAACAACTTTAGGGAATTTCTTTACTGAGGCAAGCCAGATGAATATAATCCCTTGATGTTGTACACTAGCCTCTTTGTAGCAAGAGGCCACAAAGTAAAGGGATACACCCTGTAATTTATTGTGTTAAATTTATGGAACAGTTGCAGAGGTCCGTGCAAGGACCGTTAGCAGACCACATGGCCTGCTAGCCAGACTTGCTGTCTGCAAGGTTGATTAGTATGCATTTGAGTGGGAGAATACGGTGCATTCATTGGCTGATGCCACCCAAAGCTGAATGTATAAATAGGGGCGGCGCCATGTTTGTTAGTTTCTGTTTTGACCTGCAATAAAGAAGTACTTGTGTTATACTGCTGCCACTTCAATGCTAACCCAAGCAGAAAACAGAACATTGGCGACAAGGATGGGATCGTGCTGCTGCAATTCGACAAGCTGAGTCACTACGGGGAACGGCAGTCCAACCCACACTCACTATCCTGCCAGTACAAAAACGCTGGAGGAGAGTGCTTCAATGAACCGCCCTGGAACTCCTTCGAAAGCCTGCGTACCATGAGGCATTGAAAAGGCCACCAAAGACTCACCATGGCGAAGGTAGGTCGACTCTCAGAATTTGACGTCGCTCATCCAGAGAGGTGGAGCTCCTACGTCGCGAGGGTTGAGAACTACCTGCGAGTCAACCAAGTTCAGGAAGATGGATTGAAGGCCGCAACACTGCTGTGTGTTTGCGGTCAAGCAACATTCGACATTGCAGAGAACTTGGTTGCACCGGCGCCACTTGAGTCCATTGCATACGCAGAACTAAAAAAAATGCTCAAGGAACATTTTGAGCCGAAGCTTTCGGTCATCGCTTGGCGACACGCTTTTGAATAGTGAGACCAGTGTCCTGGCGAATCCACCGCTGACTTTATAGCCGCTCTTTGCCAAGCTGCACAGCCATGCGAATTCAAGGACCTTGAAGAACGGCTACGGGATCGTTTAGTGTGTGGTCTGAGGAGCCGAGAACTTCAACAGAAGATCTTTGCTAAAGAGATTGTCTCTTTTCAAGACACGTTGAGGGAGATAACGGCCGAAGAAGCAGCCAGCGGAGCTGTTAAGGCCTTGCGGCTCTCCAAGAACCCTCCTTGCTCAGACACCGTCCACCAAGAGGACACCGAGAGGGTTGAAGACTCCGAATTGTACCACGAAGTCGATCGGTTACAGCAACCTCCAGAAAGAAGGCCTCATTGGCAACCTGACAAGGCAGTTCCCTTCTCTCGGTGTTTTGGGTGTGGAGGCCAGCACAAACGGGCCGACTGCCGGTTCCGCACTGCAACTTGCCGGGCGTGTGGCAAGCAAGGTCACATCGCCACCGTTTGTTTGGGTCGCAGAAAAGAACATTCAACGGAAGAGTTGCCTCGGAAAGGTACCGGGGTTCCCAGTCCGAACAGGGTGGGTTTTTGCACGAGTAGGAGGAGTGTATTTAGGACAGGTGCCCAAGAAGAAGCTACACCTCGAAGTCAAGTTGCAAGGGGTTCTGTCCAACATGGAGTTGGACACGGGTTCAGCTCTATCAATAATTGTGATGACCCAGGGCTCCGAACGGAGGCAAAGCAGTTAGCTGGTCAGAACAATTGTCTTTGTAAGCACTGCCAATGTTCACCCAACAGCCCCCACATATGCTGGCACAAGTTCAATAAAACAGTCAACGAAGTTAAACAGTTCTTTAAAGTAAAACAGATAACAAACAAAGTATGATCTTTTCAATGCCCAGCTTGCCTGTAACCTGCAAACTGCAAAACTGAGGACAGCAAGGAGAACTCAGCAGGAATACAACGAGTCCAGGTACAAGAGCACACATCACAAGAGTTCACGTTTGTTCCCGGCAAATGCCCCACCCCACAGCGTCTCCTTAAATACTACTTCCCAGGTGTGCCTTGTGGAGTCGGGCGTGACGCTCTCCTCCCCAGCAAGTGAGCCTGCCTCCATTGTTCCCTCCTTCTCTCTGCTCTCCTTGCTCTGGGATCTGGTGGGGAGGGGCCTTGCTCCTTGCCTGAGCTCTGCCTTCCCTGTTCCAAACTTGAAGGGCCCTGGCCTCTCCTCCCCACAGTCCTCCGAAGCCACAGACACCCCCTCCTGGGCCTCAACAGGGAACTCCATGTCGTCCTCAGAGTCAGGCTTAGATGGAGGCATGACAATAATCTCCCAAAGCACACTCAAGCAGATTTGTTGTAAAAGCGGCCGAGTTAAGCTCAGGTCGTTGAACCTTATTTTAACAGACTTCCAGAATTCCTGGGTCAGCGTCAAGGGGGAGGCCACAGTCGGGGTGCAGTTCATGAACTTCAAGGACCCATTGGACGTTGTAGTTGTCGAGGGCAACTGCACTAGCTTAATTGGGCTTGATTGGTTTGATGCTTTGGGAATTCAGGTGACTGGGTTAAACAGTTTGCAAATGGCAAGCCTTTCGGCAGTGTGTAAAGAGTTTGCTGATCTGTTCAGCTCTGAGTTGGGGGCATACAAAGGGGCCCCAATTTCTCTCTGGCTTGACCCTAAGATAGCACCGATTAGGATTAAGCCTCATCGGGTGCCTTTTGCCTTGAAGCAGAGAATCAATGCAGAGCTGGACAAACTGTTGCAGCAAGGCATTTTGGAGCTGGTATCACGCCCGTCCGTCGTCGTCCAGTTGAAAGAATTCCAGGAACGCAGGTACGAGGTGCAAGTAAGGTGTTCAATCCCTAACAAACAAAGTTAGCACTGGGAGTGGTTTGCTCCCAGTGCTTCATATAACTGTGCCACGCCCAAAACCCCACCCTCCAGCTGCTAACTACCATCCACTCAGTTGTCTTTAAAGCTCCATTTGGCAGGCCCTTCCCTTCCCTCGGCCCAGCCCCTCCCGGCTGTCCCTCTTCCTGTTTGCCCAAGATGGAGCCTTCTGCCGGCGTGCCGCTTCTGCTGTTTTCAGGCCCCTCCGGACCTTCATGGCTCCTTGCCAGCATTTCCTTAGTTAATAGCAGGTTTGTCTGTGCTCCGCAGCATCCAGCCCCACTGCTCAGCTGGTTTCACCCCCCTGCATCCGGCACTTCTCCGTTGCCTCCGCGGTGCTGCGCTGCCCTCTCCGTGGCTCGGCGTCAGCGTCACAATGATTTCTGCATGCTGGCCGGCCTCAGCGATGCCCTGTCGGCTGCCGACGCTCAGCTGATCAGCAGGGCAGTGAGGCTTGGTCCTTGCAGGTGCGAGCCAGGGCGGGGTGGCGTGCGGCGTCAGGGCAGTGTGCAGCGGCAGTTGGCTGTGCTCCGGAGTAACCCCCCCCACCGGTGATTGGCAAGCCCCGTGGGGCTTGACAGCCAGTGGACAGCAGTCCATGGGAAACTCCCATTGTCACACCACTTAAGGCCAACGGAGAAGTCCGCATTTGTGCCGACTATAAATGCACGCTAAACAAAGCTCTCCAGCAGCACTCCTATCCGGTGCCTGTAGTCAGCCACATCTTGGCTTCACTACAGGGAGGTTGCATTTTCTCCAAATTAGATTTGGCACAGGCCTACCAGCAGCTGCCGGTGGACGACGCCACAGCAGAGGCCCAAACCATTGTGACCCACCGGGGGGGCTTTCAAGGTGCGACGGTTACAGTTCGGGATTAATGTAACCCCTGGCATTTTTCAGAGCGTGATGGAGTGCATGCTCCGCAACATTCCGGGTGTATGTCCATATTTCAATGATGTCCTCATAGCTGGGGAATCAGTCAAAAACCTCGCTGAAAGGCTCTGAGCCATCTTGCGGTGTTTCCGCGAAGCGGGGCTGAAGCTGAAACAGGAGAAATGCAAAATTGGAGTCACTTCCATAGAATTCCTGGGGTTTCGTATAGATGCCGAAGGCATTCATCCTGCTGAATCCAAGCTCAAAGCAATTCAGCAGGCTCCCAGTCCCAAGACGAAGGGAGAGCTTCAAGCCTTCCTGGGACTCCTCAATTTCTACCATGCTTTCCTCCCCCACAAGGCCGCAGTGGCAGAGCCGTTACACCGGCTCTTGGACAAACAGGCCCCATGGAAGTGGATCCACAAGAGGAGTTTTGCTGCAGTTAAAGCATTGTTGTCCTCAAATGCAGTGTTGGCTCATTTTAATGAGCAGTTGCCAGTCAGCATCGCATGTGATGCATCCCCATATGGGATCGGAGCTGTATTAAGTCATCTCAGTGCTGATGGAACACAAGTCCCTATAGCCTATTACTCCAGGACTCTTTCTGCTGCAGAACGCAATTACGCACAAATAGATAGGGAGGCATTGGACATTGTGGCTAGCATCAAGAAGTTTCATGACTTTTTGTATGGCCATTTCACGGTCTTCATTGACCCCAAGTCGCTTCTGGGGTTGTTCACTATGAACAAGCAGACACCCCAAATCATCTCTCCTAGAATGTTGAGGTGGTCAATATTCCTCTCTGCTTATGACTATTGCCTGGTTCACAAACCGGGTAAGGAAATGGGCCACGCTGATGGCCTTAGTAGGTTGCCTCTACAGCTATTAGAGTTGGACCCTGCTCCGGCCAACCACATCCTGTCTATCCAGGATTTGATGGCGTCTCCCCTCAGTGCAGGGGATGTTGCTGCAGAAACAGCTACTGATAACACTTTGAGCCGCGTGTTGAATTGGGTGCTCACAAGATGGCCTGACACGTGTCCTGGCTCTAACTTCCAGAGTTTCTGGAAAAGGAAGCATGAGTTATCCACCTTTAAGAGTTGTGTCCTGTGGGGTAGCAGGGTAGTAATCCCGACCTCACTGAGGACTAGGGTCCTTGATTCTCTGCATGAGGGACATCCGGGCATAGTCCGGATGAAGGCGCTCGTGCGTAGCTACCTCTGGTGGCCTGGACTCAATAAAGACATCAAGACCCAGGTCCACAGGTGTCACGTTTGCCAGCAGTCAAGGCCAGAAATGCCACATGCTCCTGTACATAGATGGGAGACCATACAAGCCCCTTGGTCGAGGATTCATATCGACTTTGCTGGCCCCTTTCAGGGGCAACTCTTCCTCATTGTTGTGGACAGTCACTCCAAGTGGCTAGAGGTTGTTGTAGTGTCCAGTATGACTACTGCCAGGACCATCCAGGTGCTGAACGGCATTTTTGCAATGCATGGGCTCCCAGACGTCATCGTCTCAGACAATGGGGCTCAATTTACATCCTCAGAGTTTCAGTCCTTTTTGAGGGCAAATATGATTAGGCATGCCACTTCGGCTCCTTTTCACCCGGCCTCTAATGGCCAAGTAGAACGCATGGTTCGCACAACAAAGGAATCCTTAAAGAGGATCACCCATGGCAATTGGCATCACAGGTTGGCAGACTTCCTCCTCTGCCAACGTACAACGCCCAATTAAGCTAGTGCGGTTGCCCTCGACAAATCAAGAGCTAGAACGTGCCATGGCAATGGTAGAAATGAGAGAAGCGGAACATTACTTGAGGTTTCAAAATATTCCTGAAGACAGTGAAGAAAATATAGAAACGGTGATTATTGAGCTGTTGGCAGAACTTCTAAACGCAGATCGAATTGATATTCAGAATGAAACGGATCAAATTTTTTGCATGAGTTCAACCTATGCAAGAAAAAATAGATTACCAAGAGAAGTGCATGTGAGGTTTATGAAGAAATCAACAAGAGATGAAATATTGAGAAAAGTGAGAGAGGAACCCTTACAATATAAAAATAAAGAAATTGTGGTCCTAAAACAGATACCCAGGAGAGTGAGGGATACCCGGAGACACTATCATTTTCTAACTACAAAATTGATTGCCAAAGGCATAAATTTTAGATGGCTAATGCCAGAAGGCATCTTAATAAATTGGAACAATACAAGATATCGACTGGATTCAATTTGGAAAGCAGAGGACTTTGAAGTAAGAAATAGAGTAATTTTGGATGAAGGATTGCAGCAACAAGAGGATAAGCAGGCAGGAGAGACAGCCCAAGGAGCAACGGCACAAGTAGAGCAGCAGCAGGAGAAAAGTGAACAAACAGGTGAAGGACAAGGAACTGCTAGAGAACAAAGGATTACAAGATCGACTAGGCCTAAATATAAGTAATGAAAGAGAAAATGGAGAAAAAAACGAGATTTTTTCAGTAAATGTAAATGGAATAAACTCCCCAACAAAAAGAAATAAAATTTTTAGGAAACTTCAGAAATTAAATATAGATATAATTTGTTTACAAGAGACATAAAAAAACATAAAAAGACAACATTATAAATTTTTGGAACACCCCAAAATGGGGAAGCTTTATTATACATCAGCACAACAAAAGAAATGAGGGGTGGCGATATACGTTAAAGAGACAATAGATTCTAAATTAATATATTCAGATGAAGAAGGAAGAATTGTTATGGTTGAAATATATTTGCACCAAAAACAAATACTGTTAGTGGCAATTTATGCTCCAAATGATAGTCAAGAACAATTTTATCAAAGATTACACAGGAAATTAATAGAAATGGAATACCAAAATATTTGTTTAATAGGAGACTTTAATGCGATAGTAGATGGAATAATGGATTATAAAAGTAGCAAAACAGGAAAACTTGGAAGAAGAAGACTACCCAAGGCATTTTTTTGACATGGCAGAAGAAATTGGAATTCAAGATGTCTGGAGAGAAATCAATCCTCAAAATCGACAGTACACTTTTTACTCAAATAGCCATAAATCTTGGTCAAGAATTGACATGATTTGGATGACTTCTGAATTAAAGATGGATATACAGGAAATTGAGATAGAAATAGGCACATGGGCAGATCATAACCCTTTAAAAGTGACATGGAAAGGAATAAAAAAAAAACAAGATGGATTTTAAATCAATCTATACTAAAAGATAAAGAATTCGTAGACTTGGCCAAAAGAGAAATGGAATTCTTCTTTAAAGAAAATAAAGAAGAAGACACATGACTACAAAACATATGGGATACAGCTAAAGCATATTTTAGAGGCATAGCTATAATGTATATGGCAAAGAAAAACAAACAGAGAAGACAGCAATATTTATTATTAAAAGAAGAATTTAGAAAATTAGAAACAGAATTACAACAAAACCCACAGGAAAAGACTTTGAAAAGAGAAATGGAAATAATAAAACATAAGCTGAATTTGTTGGACTCAGAAAAATTGGCGGAACAAATAAAGAGAGCAAAACAATTTTTTTTCAAAAATGCCAACAAGCCAGGAAGATGGCTAGCCTATAAGCTTAAAAAGCAGAAAGAGAAGAAAATAATACATAACTTAGTAGATGGGAAAGGTTGTTTACAATTTAAAAAGGAAGAAATAAAAAAGATAATTAAGAACTATTATATGGAATTGTATGGCAAAGAGGAGGCTGTAAAAGAGAGAATTGTTCAATATTTAGAAGAAAGTAAATTGCCAAAGATTCCAGAGACATTCAAAACTATGTTAGAAGAAAGAATAACAATGATGGAGATATTAGAGGCTATAAAACGACAAAAGAACGGGAAAACACCAGGCCCAGATGGGCTACCAGTGGAACTTTATAAAAAGCTACAAGATATATTAAGTGAGCTGCTGAAAAAGGTTTGCAATGGATTACTGTTAGAGGCTAAACTTCCAAACACATGGATAGAAGCAAATATTACTCTGATACCAAAAGAAGACTCAGACTTGATGTATATTAAGAATTATAGACCGATTTCATTACTCAATGTGGATTATAAAATTTTTACTTCAATAATGGCAGAGAGACTGAAAAGATACTTAGTTGAGTTTATACATCCAGATCAAAACAGCTTTTTACTGAAGAGACAAATCAAAAATAATTTAAGGGTGATAATGGACGTATTAGAATACTATGAATTACATCCAGGGAAACAATTAGCATTAGTGTTTTTAGACGCCCAAAAGGCATTTGATAATGTTTCCTGGCAATTTATGGTTCAACAACTACAAATAATGGATTTTGGAAAGAACTTTACAAATATGATAAAAACAATATATAGTAACCAGACAGCAAAAGTGATAGTGAATGGTGATTATACTGAGAGCTTTGAGATAAGAAAAGGCACGAGACAAGGGTGTCCACTATCTCCATTATTATTTATCTTTACTTTGGAAGTATTAAATAGAAGGATAAGACAAGATACAGAAATTAAAGGATTGAAAGTAAAAGATGAAACATATAAACTACAAGCATTTGCCGATGATCTAGTATTTATTTTGGAAGAACCTTTAGAGATGATTCCTAAACTATGGGGAAAGATAGAAGAATATGGAGAAGTGGCAGGACTAAAAATAAATAAAGATAAAACTAAAGTAATACTAAAGAGCCTCACAGATAAACAAAAAAGGCAAATACTAGAGAAAACAGAGGTACAAATAGTGAAAAAAGTTAAATATCTAGGTATTTATCTTTCAGCTAGGTGTTCGTCAATAAAAGAAGACAATTACATAAAATTATTGAAGCAAATAAAACTAGACTTAGAAAGATGGAAAAAATCTCCAACTATCAATATTAGGAAGAATTGCTACAGTAAAAATGAATGTGTTGCCAAAGATTTTATTTTTATTTCAAACGATTCCGATAAAACTTGAGAGAAAATTTTTTCAAAAGTTAAATTCATTGGTTTTGAATTTTATTTGGCAGGGGAAAAAGCTAGAATTAAGATGAAAACATTACAATATGCTAAGGAAAATGGAGGTTTCAGGCTGCCGGAATGGACATTGTATTATCAAGCATCGGTGTTAACATGGGTGAAAGAGTGGATAACACTTAGAAATAAAAGGTTATTGTATTTAGAAGGACATGATTTACAATTGGGGTGGCATGCTTTTTTATGGTATGGGAAAAACAGAGTCCATAAGTACTTTCAAAATCATTTTATAAGAAATGCCTTGTTAACAGTATGGGAAAAAATTAAAGCTAAAATATATTTTAAAATTCCAGGGTGGTTGTCAACGATGGAGGCATTTATACATCCGAATCTGGTAGATTTTGAAAAAGTATGGACATATAAAGATATCTTAGATATTCATGGGAAATTAAAACCTAAACAAGAATTGGAAAATTTAGGAATTAATCTATCCTGGTGGGCACATTTACAGATACAAAATAGATACGAAAAAGATGTAAAAATGTATGGATTTTACAAGGATCAAACTCTGTTTGATAACATTTTGTTAACCTCAGATGAGAAATTAATTAAGAAAATGTATAATTTTTTGTTAATTTTAGATATGGAAAGTGAACAAGTGAAAGAAACAATGGTAAGATGGGCAAAAAATTTTGGTTATACTATAGAATTAGAAAAATGGCAAATGTTATGGGAGAGAAACTATAAATTAACAATGTCAACTTCATACAAAGAAAATCTGTATAAAATGTTTTATAGATGGCACCTTCCACCAGCAAGATTAGCAAAAATGTTTAAAAATATGTCAGATAGATGTTGGAAATGTAAACATAATATAGGCACGTATTATCATATTTGGTGGACATGCGGGAAAGCAAAGGCTTATTGGAAAAATATACATATGTGGTTAGAAAAAATATTGGATGAACAAGTGGATTTTAAACCTGAACTTTTTTTTACTAGGCATTATGTCTGAAAAGACTAATAAGCAGAAATTATAGTTAACCCTACATATTACCACAGCAGCAAGAATAATTTTTGCACAATATTGGAAGAATGAAGGATTGCCATCAGAGGAAGAAATAATCAGGAAAATATTGGAATGTGCAGAGATGGACAGATTAACTATGAGGCTGAAAGACAAAGAAGATACAGACTACTATCAAATTTGGAATTTATTTTATTCTTGGTTAGAGAAAAGAATGAAGGATTAGGAATTGAACATGTATTAGCTTAGCAAACTCCAGACAACTTGTTGATTGGAAAAGTTAACATATATTGATGAAAAAAAATTAATAAAAAAGATTGAAAAAAAAAAGGAATCCTTAAAGAGGAACACCCATGGCAATTGGCATCACAGGTTGGCAGACTTCTTCCTCTGCCAACGTACAACGCCCTGCACTTCTACAGG
The DNA here is from genome assembly GCA_034064705.1 of Bothrops alternatus. Classification (NCBI taxonomy): domain Eukaryota; kingdom Metazoa; phylum Chordata; class Lepidosauria; order Squamata; family Viperidae; genus Bothrops; species Bothrops alternatus. The sequence goes on along the minus strand of JARGCV010000014.1, from coordinate 4,991,284 downwards.
CAAAAGCCCAGCTGAGCTAAAATGGAGGCGCCAGTTGATCATGAAGCTAGATCGCTTACATCCAGACAGGGTTGCTTCACAAGTGCAGCAGCCTAAGCCACCGAGGCACTTGCAAGTGGGTGATCCAGTTTGGGCATGCAACTATGGACCAGGGGCACTGTGGGTGGTAGCTGTGGTTTGCAAGGTGTCAGGGCCACTCTCATACAAAGTGGCCCTGGAAGATGGTCGTGTGCTCTGCAGACACATTGACCAGCTGTGTTGGAGGTTACCATGCCACTCTTCCACTCCTGGCTCTGCTCTCGGGTGGGGGGATCACGATTGCGATCGTGAATCTGAATCTCTCAGCGAAGGCAGAACAATGCGATTGCCGAACAAGGGTTTTGCCAATGAGATCCTGCCTTCTATGCCTGCTGTCAACTTCTCCTAATAAAAGTTCCTTTTGGGATGAAACTGTTCCAGCAGTTCTGCTTTCTTGGGAAGAGGTTTTGAAGCAGGTCCTTACATTAGGCAGGATCTGCAGTAGTCGGTCAGCCCGGAAGGAAGACCCTTACTGCGGGGACCATGCAAATTATGTCAGATTTAGGCACAGAGAAGGAAGAAGGCACCATGGGGGGGGGTTCCCTCCCGGTTGGCCCAAGCGGATGCAGTTTGCATTCCTCCAGCTCCTCAGATGAAGCCATAACCACCAAGCACAAACTGAGGTGGTTGTTGGGCATTGGGAAGAAGGAGGACTGGGACCAGAAAGCGAGAAAGGTGACTCTCAAACAGGGCAGTCACCAAACAGGCTGGAAACAAGAAATGGAGAGGGTCGCTCCACCTCAGCAAGGATGAAAGACTGGCCCATTCCAGCCAGTTCCTGGAGCAAGCGATTGACATGCTGAGAGTTGCCTTCAACTCCCTCAAAGAAGAAAAGGCTGACCCTTGTCAGGACACTGCAAATCCAGGGCTGGCTGAAGGAGAAGGCAGTGCGGAGACTGAGACCAGCACTTCAGAGACTGTAACCACATCAGCGGCAGCCACCATCCACACCCGAGCTGCACCAGCTGATGGAGAGGGACACTGGCCCAGGCGAAGGAGAGGTCACCGAGCTAGCCGGAAATTCCCACAACTGGGGGTAAAGTACAGCGGGGAACCGCAAAAATTGGGTTTCTTCCTAGCTCACGTCCTGAGCTACATGGAAGAGTATGGCCGAGACATCCCCAGCAACCATGGATGGATGAGGATTGTGACCATGGTACCAGAAGGGGCGGCAGCTGAGTGGATTGTGACCCTGCATGATGCAGATGCTCCGGAACTATGGAATTTAAACCATTTCATGGCAGAACCCATAGGAAAGAAGGAGAAAAGACCTAATAGAGGAGAGAGCCCCCCTCCCAATATGTGGGTTCTGACATGCTGCCCCCACTTAAAAGAGTGAGAGATCCACCTGTAGAGGAAACAAAAAGGGGAGATAAACATATGAATTAGTCGGGTTTGTCAGGATATTTGGCATGGAATTTACTAAGTAGTTTTGGAGCTGTAACATGACATTTATGGACCCATTCATTTTGGAAGGGTGGTAGGTGTTTCCAGGCTAGTAGAGACTGTGTGGAACCATGATATTTCCTAGAGTCTAGGATGTCCTTGATTTCAAAATGCAGCTCCCCCTCCTCCTCCAATTGTTCCACTGATTAATTGTTCTAACTCTCAGGAAATTTCCCATTAGTTCTAGGTTGCTTCTCTCTTTGATTAGTTTCCATCCATTGCTTCTTGTCCTGCCTTCAGGTGTTTTGGAGACTAGCTGGACTCCCTCTTCTTTGTGGCAACCCCTGAGATATTGGAACACGGCTATCATGTCACACCTAGTCCTTCTCTTCATTAGACTAGGCCATGGGTCGGCAACCTGCGGCTCCAGAGCCGCATGTGGCTCTTTAAGCCATCTCCTGTGGCTCTGGAGCCTCCTCCTCCCCCTCCCCCTTCTTCCTCCTGCTCCCCCCCCGGCTTCAGTCCCGGCTGGGGCGGTGGTGGTGGTGGGGTCATCGCTTCCTGGGCTGTCCCCGGGCCGCCGAGCCGGGTGGCAGTCCCGGCTGGGGCAGCGGGGGCATCACTTCCTGGGCCATCCCCGGGCTGCCAAGCCGACTATGCGTCTTTCCAGGCCGGGCCAGGCGGCAGGCCCGGCGGCAGGAGGGCATCACTTCCTGTGCCGTCCCTGGGCAGCTGAGCCGGCCACGCATCTCCGTGGGCCAGGCTGAGCAGCATTCCCAGCTGGGGGGCGGCGGTGGGGGCATCGCTCCCTGGGACGTCCCCAGGCCGCCGAGCTGGCTATGTATCTCCCCAGGCCGGGCCGGGCAGCAGTCCCGGCGGCAGGAGGGCATTGCTTCCTGGGCCGTCCCCAGGCAGCTGAGCTGGCCACGCATCAGGGAGAGGGAGAGGGGGAGAGAGGAAAGAGAAAGAGGAAAGAAAGAGGAAAGAAAGAGGGAGAAAGAGAAAAGAGAAATGGAGATGAAAGAAGGGGAGGGAGAGGGGGAGAGAGGAAAGAAATAGAAAGAGGGAGAAAGAGGAAAGAAAGGGAGAAAGGAAAGAAAGAGAAAGAGAAAGGGAAAGGAAAGAGAGGGAGAGGGGGAGAGAGAGGAAAGAAAGAGGAAAGAAAGAAAGGGGGAGGGAGAGGGGAGAGAGAGGAAAGAAATAGAAAGGGAGAAAGAGGAAAGGAAAGGAGAAAGGAAAGAAAGAGAAAGAGGAAGAAAGAGAAAAGAGAAAGGGAAAGGAAAGAGGGGGAGAGGGGGAGAGAGAGGAAAGAAAGAGGAAAGAAAGGGGGAGGGAGAGGGGAGAGAGAGGAAAGAAAGAGAAAGGGAGAAAGAGGAAAGAAAGGAAGAAAGGAAAGAAAGAGGAAAGAGGAAAGAGGAAAGAGGAAGAAAGAGAAAAGAGAAAAGAGAAAAGAGAAAAGGAAAAGGAAAGAGAGGGAGAGGGGGTGAGAGAGGAAAGAAAGAGGAAAGAAAGGGGAGAGGGGGGAGAGAGGAAAGAAATAGAAAGGGAGAAAGAGGAAAGAAAGGGAGAAAGGAAAGAAAGAGGAAAGAGAGAAAGGAAAAAGAGGAAAGAAAGAAAGAGGGAGAGAGAAAAGAGGGAGAGGACAGAGAAAGGGAGAGGGGGAGAGAGAGGAAAGAAAGGAAAGAGGAAAGAAAGAAAGAAAGAAAGAAAGAAAGAGGGAGAAAGAGAGGAAAGGAAAGAAAAAGGAAAGAGGAGAGAAAGAGGGAGAAAGGGAGAAAGAGAGGAAAGAAAGGGAGAAAGAGGAAGGAAAGAGGAAAGAAAGAGAAAGGGAGAGGGAGATGAAAGGGGGAGAGAGGAAAGAGAAAGGGAGAAGAAAGAGGAAAGAGGAAAGAAAGGGAGAGAGGAAAGAGGGAGAGGAAAGAGAAAGAGAGGAAAGAGGGAGAGGAAAGAGAGAACAGGGGGAAGCGTAAGTGCCTCTCTCTCTCTCTCTCTCTCTCTCTCTCTCTCTCTCACACACACACACACACACAGAGTGGGGGAAGAAGACTGGCAGACCAAGGGCAGAAAGAGGGAGGGGGAGAGGGAGGGAGGGAGGGACACAGAGAGAGAGATAATGGAAGCAAGAAGAACAGTCACACAGAAATAGTAAGAAAAGAGTGGTTGGTGAAAGATTTGAGAGAGAGACATTGTAGACGGCAGAAAGATTTGGTGAGTGAAGCCCTTCGCGTTGTATACCTGTTTTTTTAAAATTGGAAGCTCCAAAAGTAACATAGCGGCCAAAACTTTTAACGGAGCAGAACGGGTGAAAGAGAGAAAGAAGAGCGTCGGACGGGAGATTGGAGATTGGAGATCGACCCTAGGCGCTTTCAAAGTTAAATTGTACTGATTTGGATTTATATTTAAACTTGGTCTTGAAAGAAACAGCGGAAGGGCAAGAAGAATCTTGGAAAGTGCGAAGAAAAGTGGAAGTTTGACAGATTACAGATCAGAGGGTGACAAGGCAAAAAGCAAACCGGAAGAAGAACGTATGGGAGAGTTAAGGAATTAACAGTACTAGCCGGCATATTGAACCTTTTAAAATTATTCTTACGGTGTAGAACTTTGACAGAGAGAAAAAAGGACTCCTCTTTTGTTACAGATTTGTATTATAGAAGGAACTGTGGGACGATATAAACTGAGAGACTTCCCCTATATTGGTGAGACTTAACTCGAATTGACTCTGAACTGACTTTTTGATCTTATTTGACTCTTATCCCTGAATTGTCTGAATACTCGATCATCATTTGAACACTGTTCTGTTACCATCTTGATTGACTCAGAAAACTGATTTAACAACTTTTATACATCGAGACTGAGTGAGTTAAGAATAATACAAAGACTTATTGAATTATTGCATTATTAATATACTGAATTATTGATCTATTATATTGTTGATTATTATATTATTGAAAACCTAAACAAACTTATTTAATTTAATTTATTAAGAGAGGTATATGGTTAATTGGGAACATATCCAGAAGGTATTTAAGATAACAATAATGCATCAATCTAAAATTACCAAAAAACTTACAACAGCACCACAACCAACAACCCCACAAACTGCTAAAAGCATAGAAAGTATGTTACCAGAAAAATCAACAGATCCCCAGTCTTCCTCAATAACATTAATATCTCTACAAGAGATGATGATAAAACTCCAGGAATCAATAGACCGTAATTACGAAAAAATGACTGGGAATATGGAGATAATGAGAGAGGATATCAAAAAAGTGGATAATAGAGTGAGTAAAATGGATGGAAAGATAGAACAAATTAAAGAGAACTTGATAAAAAAACGACCAAAGAATAAAAAATATAGAAGATAAAAATGAAAAAATTGAGGCAAAAATTAATGAAACAGAGACCCATATGTTAGTAACCACAAAAGATATGCAAGATGCCTTACTAAATCTTGAGTTAGAAAAAGCAGCCTTCTTTCTGAGGTTTCAGAACATACAAGAGACCAAAGATGAGAATATTCCTCAGATGATGGCAGAGATTGTAGCAGGCATCACTGGTACCACATCACAAAAAGCTATTAAGGAGCTGGATGAAATATATCGAGTCTATACGAGCTATGCTCGTCGAAATACGCTCCCAAAAGAGGTCCATGTACGTTTTACAAAGAAAACTACAAGAGACAAAGTTTACAACACAGCCAGAGAAAATACATATACATATAAAGGAAGAGATATTATAATTTTAAAACAAATACCAAGACGTATTAGGGAAAAAAGAAGACCCTTTCAATTTTTATCTTCTAAATTAAATAAACATAGGATCCCATTCAGATGGTTAATCCCAGAAGGCCTATTGATCACTTTATTTGAAAAGAAATATAAAATAAATAGTATAGAGGAAGCTAGGGACTTTTATGACCAGAATATTAAGGAATTAGAAGAATTAGAACTCAAAGAAAATAGGGGAAGAGAACGAAACAATAGAGAAGAAACAGTTTCAGAGGAAAACCTATTTGATTTGAAATTGAAAAACAAACATGATAATGAGGAAAGAGAAGGGGCAACCACAAGAGCGTAAGCAGGCGCAAAGGGAAGAAAATAGAAAGCTTAAACCATTACAGAAGGCAGAGGATGAAGTAAGACTCTTATCTATAAACATCAATGGATTAAATGCACCTAAGAAAAGAAATAAAATATTTCATAATCTAGTTAAACAAAATTTAGAAATTATATGTCTCCAAGAGACACATGTTTAAAAAAGTCAACAACATGTATTGGAATGTCCACAATTAGGCCAAACATTCGTATCCTTAGCTCCAGTCAAAAAACACGGAATTGTTTTATACATTAAGCCATGCCTAAACCCAAAAATGATATACACAGATGAAGAAGGAAGGATTTTAATTGTTCAAATAGATCAGGGGAATAACCCCACAACGATAGTAGCAATATACGCCCCAAGTATACAACAAGTAAAAATTTTTATAAAAATTCATAAAAAACTTCAAGAAACAGAAATCCAAAAATTAATAATTATTGGTGATTACAATGTGGTAGCGGATAGGAAAAAAGATTATAAAAGTATGAATAAGAAAAAAATAAGAAAAACATTACCTATCTCTTTTGTGCAAATGGCAGAAGAGCTTCAATTAAAAGACACTTGGAGAGCTCTACATCCAGACAACTTATACTATACATTCTTTTCACATCCATTTAAGTCATGGTCAAGAATAGATATGGCTTGAGCCAACCCAGAATTCATGAAAAACTTAACAGAATCAGAAATATTACCGAATATATGGGCTGACCATAATCCGCTATTGATAAAATGGAAAGAACAAATAAAAAAGATTAATAAAAGATGGACACTTAATCAGATGATAATTAAAGAAAAAGATTACATTATAATGATGCGAAAAGAACTTAAAAGTTTTTTAGAGATAAATAATAATGAAAACACTACAATATTAAATTTATGGGATACTACGAAAGCATATATACGAGGGCTTTCAATTGCATATACATCTTTTTACAATAAAAAAACCCGGAAAAATATAGAAGAATTAACAGTAAAAATAAACAACCTGGAAAAAGAATTACATAGAGATCCTTCCAATGTGAAAATACTAGAAGAACCAAATACAAGTAAACATAAAATAAACCTTATTACACAAAATGAAATGACAAAAAACCTAAAAACTACAAAACAAAATTTCTTTGAAAATGCAAATAAACTGGGCAGATGGCTGGCTCATAAAATAGCAAAACAAAAAACAGAGAGAAACATAGAAATTTTAACGGATCATAAGGGCGAAAGGCAAAACAATGCTCAAAAAAAGAAAGACATAATAATTGACTTTTACTTAAATTTATATAAAAAGGAAGATATTGAACAAAGAAAAATTATTGAATATTTAGAACAAACTGATCTACCAAAAATCACGGAAGAAGAAAGAGTAAAGTTAAACAAAAAAATAACCCCAGAAGAGCTAAAAAATGTGATACAGACTCAGAAAAATAACAAATCTCCTGGCCCAGATGGTATTCCATTGGAATTATATAAAGTTTTATTAGACTCCCTGGAACCAACGATCTTGGAATTATTTAACTATGTGTTAGATAAAAGTAAAATACCGTAATCATGGAAAGAAGCTTATATCAGTTTAATACCCAAAGATATAGTCAATAAACATCAAATTCAAAATTACCGCCCAATTTCACTCCTAAACACAGATTATAAAATACTGGCAGCAATTATGGCAGGGAGGCTTAAAAGAATACTAAATATATTAATTCACCCTGATCAAAATGGTTTTCTACCTCATAGACATATTAAAAACAATACAAGAACGATTTTAAATGCAATAGAATATTATGATTTACACATTGAGAAACAAGTTGCACTTATCTTTGTAGATGCAGAAAAAGCATTTGATAAAATAAATTGGCCTTTTTTTATCACACAATTAAATAAAATGGAATTTGGAAGTAAATTTATAACCCTAATTAAAGCAATATATAGTCAACAATTCGCTAAAATTATCATAAATTCAGATTTAACAGATAAAATTAGAATAGAAAAAGGGGTGCGGCAAGGATGCCCCTTAGCCCCACTGATATTCATTCTTGCTTTAGAAGCTTTATTAATAAATATAAGGAGAAAGGAAGAAATTACAGGATTAAAGATAAAAAAAGAGGAATACAAGGTACAAGCATACGCTGATGACATGGCTTTTATAGTAGAGGACCCCCTAAAAACAGGTATAATTTTATTAGAAGAAATTGAAAGATTTGGTTGTGTGGCAGGTTTAAAAATTAATAAAAATAAAACTAAAATAATAACTAAAATATGAATATCAATTTAAACCAAGAACTAGAAAATATTTTAGGAATAAAAACGGTAAAGAAAGCCAAATATCTAGGATTAATACTCTCAGCTAAATGTAGTAAGATTAAAAAAGACAATTATGATATAGCAATACAAAAGATAAGTGCAGATTTGGACAAGTGTGTTGTAACGCACCCCAATCGTAATGAACCTTAGCATTTTGCCATTGTATCTTTGTGTATTCAACACAGGGACCTTTTGGCTGCGCTTAAAGGCTTCCTAATTACCGGCTGACATAGAAACCTTCAGGCTATAAAGGAAACATTTGTTATCAGAACAAAGGTTAGATCAAAGAATGTTCCCTAATTGCTGGCTAACACATAGGCAAACAAACCTTCAGGCTATGCTTGAGATAACTGCTGATAGATAACAGGACGAGGCTTGGAACAAAGAGACTGCCATGTGGCTTGGAACAAAGGGACAAAGGCCATGTGGCTTGACCATGCGGTTTTGGAACAACAGGAAATGAGGGAGGGGCTAAAGGTGGAGGAACGTTGTACCAAGATTTGAATCCATTGGCTACAGATGTAATTTTGCCAGTGTAACTTTGCTATTGGCTAACAGGCATAACATTGTCATAGGCCGCTTTTCCAGTAGTTATGGTGCCCAATCCTGCTAATCCTGGCCGGCAAAGACCCAGATACGAAACCTTGGATTATAGAATCATCAAAAACTCGAAGGAGGCGGTGCACCAATATGGGATCTCCGGACCTTATGTCCAAGGCTTATTACGCACGTTTGCGCTCAGCCAGCATGTTCTCCCAATAGATTGGAAGAATATTGCCCAAATGATACTTAGTAATACGCAGTATTTACTATTTGAGGCTGCCTGGAAAAAGCAAGCTGATCGAATTCTTCTACAGGGCTTACTCCCTGCTAACACTGGCCGACACCATATAATGGGCACTGGTACTCAGTCCACGGTGGCCGCTCAGCTGCAATTTCCTCGCGCCGTGTTTGCATTAATTAACAAAGCAGTATTATATGCTTTCTCGGTCTTGGAGGACTCCACCGAGGTTACTTCCTCTTTTGCAAAAATATTACAAGGACCCCAGGAACCATATGCTGATTTTGTCAATAAACTAATTACAGCAGTCAAAAGGCAGATTGAAAATGCTGCCACACAGGATGAATTAATTAAAAAATTGGCTTATGAAAATTCTAATGCAGATTGCAAAAGCATATTGAAAGGGGTAGTTGTAAATCAGAGAGCTACCATCTCAGATTATCTTGATGCCTGTAGACATACTGGGACCACCACTTATCAAATGTCTGCATTGGCTATTGCCTTGCAGGGACATTCTGGGCGAAGTTCTCAGAATCGGTCATCTCAAACCTGCTTTAATTGTGGGAAGCCCAGACACTTCAAAGCTGAATGCCGGGCTCCCGGGGGAGGAGCTGCCTCGGGGAAAGACGGACGTTCCTCTAAACCACGAACTGTTTGTCCAAAGTGCAAAAGGGGCTTTCATTGGGCAAAAGATTGTTGGTCAGCAACCAACGACAATCAGGGAAACTAGGAGCGGGGCGACCGGCTAGCCCCTTCCCCAAGGTCGAAGATTTAAACCCTCCCCCTGATCAGTATTCCCAAACTTTTGAAATGACCGCAAAGGAAACATTGTTGCTAAATTTGCCTGCTCACAATTATTTTTTACCTTTAGAACCAAAATTAAAGCTCCAATTGCCCCCCACTCTGCCCGTGTTGGTATTTCCGACACATGAAATAACATGTCAAGGTATCATGGCTGCCCCTGTGATGATAGATTCTCAGTGTTTGTCTTCTTTGTCACTCTGTGTATCTGCTAATCAGCCTGTGACCATTCAGCAAGGCTCAGTTGTGGCTACTATGATATTGTTGATGGATTTTATTCCACCGGAATTATGTGCGGTAGAACGTCCTTTAACCCGACCACGTCCCGTGGCCACGTTCCTTTTGAACGGCCGCCAATTTTCTGGCATCTTGGACACTGGGGCGGATGTCTCAGTCATAAGATCTCAAGAATGGCCTGCTCAGTGGGCCACGGAAGAGGCCCCCTCTGTGAGAGGTGTAGGAGGACTACAGGTGGCGCGTAAAAAGTCTTGCTTGGATAGCTGTGACATCGCCTGATTCGGCTCACACTGCCTATATTCAGCCTGTGGTCATTCCCCTTCACATTAATCTATGGGGCCGAGACCTAATGAGTCAACTACAAGCTAAATTAACCTTTTCCTAATGGCTGTACCTCTGAAATTAACTCTCAAGACACCCACGCCTGTGTGGGTGAATCAATGGCCCCTATCACAGGAAAAACAAACTGCGCTTTCAAAATTAATTCAAGAGCAGCTTGCTCTTGGACATTTGGAACAATCCTTTAGCCCTTATAACACCCCTGTTTTTGTCATTAGGAAAAAGAGTGGAAAGTTTCATTTCTTGCACGATCTTCGTGCCATTAATTCCATAATTCAGCCTATGGGACCTTTGCAATGCGGTCTTCCTAATCCTAATTTAATTCCTGCTGACTTTCAGCTTTTGGTGGTGGATCTCTCTGATGCCTTTTTCTCTATTCCCTTGCATAAGGAAGATAGGCAATTATTTGCATTCACAGTCCCAGAGCAGAATTCTCACAGACCCACTGCTCGATATCAATGGACGGTGTTGCCACAAGGAATGCTTAATAGCCCAACCATTTGTCAATTTGTCGTAGATCAGGTTCTGAATAAATTTAGATTGCAAAATCCACACCTGATGATTTATCATTATATGGATGACATCCTTGTTGCCGGACCAGGCCCCCTTGGGGTACTGCTCCCCTATTTGCCACAGCTTCAAACTATTTTGAAGCAAGGAGGCTTTCATGTTTCCCCTGAAAAAATTCAGACAAAGTCACCGTTTTCCTATTTGGGGCATAAGGTTCTAGCATCCCGATCTGTGCCCCAGCCGCCCCAATTGGCTTTTACAGAACCTCTCACATTATTGCAACTCCAGCAATACTTGGGAGCCATTAATTGGATTCGTCCTTATTTAGGTCTCACCACTTTGCAGCTTTCACCTTTATTTTCTGCCCTTACTAGGGGGGTGAAGCCCTCTGATCAAGTTCTCTTGCCCGGCGAGGCAAGGGAAGTTTTGCAAAACGTTTCTTTCGCTCTAGCTAAGGTTTGGGTGGACCACATTGTTCCCAATATTGCTTTATCTTTCATTCTGCTTAATACAAAGGGCCTTCCTACTGGTATACTGGCACAAGTTCAAAATAATAAGTCCTTAAAAATTGTTGAATGGATACATTTGCCGCACACCCCACGTAATTCAATTAACCCCAGTCATTTGATGTTTGCTACTCTAATTCGGAGAGGCCGCCTTAGAGCAAAAGCCTTGATGGGGACAGACCTTGATTCATTATTTGTTCCCTGCCCACTAGCTCAATGGGAGGATTTGGTGTATAACTCGGACTCCTTGCAATTTGCCTTGGCCAATTGGCCAGGGGTTGTGTCCTGCCATCCTCCAACGGACCCCCGTATTGCTTTGCTTAAGGTGGTTCCGGTTTCTTTCAGATCTGTGATCAGGTCTGCTCCCATTTCAGATGCCGTGACTGTCTTTGCAGACGGTAGTAAAACATATGGGGCCTGTGTATACCAGAAGGAGGGGACCTGGATGTCTTTAATTACCCCCCCTCAAACTTCTGCTCAGCGCTCAGAACTATATGCTTCCCTTTTAGCCTTTAACAATTTCCCTGAAACTTCTTTCAACCTGATTGTAGATAGTCTTTATGTGTATCAAGTTATTAACTCTATTTCGGATGCTTACCTGTCTCCTTCAACTGATTGTAATTTGCTTGCGCTGTTTACCTCTTTGCAAAATTTAATCCAAAAGTGCACCCTTCCCTTCTTCGTGGCTCACATCCGGAGCCACCAGCCGTTTCCTGGCATGTTACAAGAAGGGAACAATGTTGCAGATTCAGTTGCTTCTTCTGCTTCTTCTCTGTTGCCTGTAAATTCTTCTTCTCTGTTGCCTGTAAATTCTTCTTCTCTGTTGCCTGTAAGTGCTGTCTCCCCCACTCCATGGGAGAGCCATGCCTACTTTCATCAGGGGATCCGTGCTCTGGTGCGACAGTTCTCTCTCTCTTACAGAGAGGCAGCTGCCATTTTGCAACAATGTCCGGCGTGTAGCTTGCAGGGCCATGCTGTGCCGTTAGGAGTAAACCCCCGCGGTCTTGAACCTGCTCAATTATGGCAAATGGATGTGACACAATGTTCTGCATTTGCCCCGTGGAAATATCTTCACGTTTCCATTGACACCTATTCAGGCTTTATCATGGCCTCCCCCCAACAAGGGGAGACGGTGAAGCATGTCATCAACCATTGCTTAAAAACCTTCTCAGTGTTGGGTAAACCTCAGACTGTAAAAACAGACAATGGCCCTGCCTATGCCAGTTGGGCGTTTGTGCAATTCTGTCAAAAATGGGAGATAGAGCACAAAACAGGGATTCCCTATAACAGTCAGGGACAGGCTATAATTGAGCGTGCTAACCAGACCTTGAAAAACATGATTGCAAAATTAGACTTCCCTCCTCCCCCTCGAAATTTGCCGGTATTACAAAATTTGCTCAACCTGGCTCTCTATACTTTAAATTTTCTGAATGAGTCAGGCAAGCCTAGTCTCTCTGCTGCTCAGCGTCACTTCTCTTCAACAAAAACGGAGCAACGCCTGCTTGTCTATTACCGGCAGTTGCCTGACCCCACCTGGAAAGGACCAGTCCCGCTCATAACATGGGGTCGGGACTATGCAGCCATTCAACTACCAGACTCTGCTCTATGGGTTCCTGGCCGCTGCATTCGTCCATGCCATCTTCCACCGCCTGTGCCCGCTCCGGAGGAGGAGGACGCTTCGCTTAACCTTTCGATGCTTTTTGGATGAATTGACTTGTCGCTTCTTCTTTCGCTTCAGGAAAACATCATGTTTTGGTCCGTTTATTTGCTTCTATGTGTCGCAGGAGGTGCTGCCGGTGAGACTTTTTGGATCAACCCTATTCATCTCTTTGAACTGCCTGGAACATTTGCTCAAATACATTGCTATTCTGACATCCGTGCAGAACTTTGCCCCCTGACTTTTTTCTTTGAACCCTATCAGTGGCAGTTGGAACCAAAACCTTCTCCTGACCGGCTTCAAGTGACCACAATGACTGAGCCTCAATGGTGGCTTCCCCACCATTCTCAAATAGCCGGTTACTGCCATCTAACCCTGCATTTGAAAATTTCTCTCACAACTATAGGTCGATATGCCTGTGGAGGATTAGTCAATGGCAGTTGGAGGGAAGTAAGCAGTCTGATTGCTAGTCATGACAGTTTTGCTTTTCCACCAATTCCTTCCTGGCTTTTGACTGCCTCTACCATCAGAAAACGCAACTCCTTCCGAAGACACAGTTCCTTCCGTCTAGATCACCCGGCAACCCAGACTCTGCATCAAATGGATGTTTCCCCCCTTCGCTCCAAACGCAGCTTTTCTGACCTTCCCTTTTGCATTTGGTCCACCAAGGTATCTGATGGTCAGCCCTTTCAGTTACGCACCATGGTTAATAGTAATTGCAAATTGGTTTTGGGGGTCTTCCCTCCTATTTCTTCACATCAGAAGAAGTGGACTTGCTCCAATAGATCTTTGGATTTTGTTCAACACGCACAGGATTTATGTGGGGATAAAGTCCCTCTCCGTACTTGTTCTTGGGCTGCTTATATTTTGTGGACAGGTAATTGTGGGACTTATAATTTTTTTAATAGTCCTTTGACATTTCAATGTAATGATTCTTATGTTTCTTCTTTACCGTGGTATTGGGAAGGTCTCTGTACAGTTTATATGCAATCTCCTGATAAAACTTCTAAGATAGGGAACAAGGGCATTGTCCCCACCTCCCCTTCCGTGATGATGACCACCCCCTTTCAAGTTTTGACTAGCAAAAAACCCATTATCACCCCAGTGCTGCCTATTGTGCCCCCTCCTCGGAAGCCACGAGCCACTAGGAAACCTTCTGATGATTGTAGTCAATGTGTGGTTAAGGTTCGTGAAGGCAATCAGGTAAAGGAGACCCTGGTTTACTTTTCCCACCACAAATGTTCTGGTGAGATGGTCCCATGCAAAAAAGGGAATGTCACATATAGTTATTGTAAGACCACAAAAATATGTTATGATCCCAAACATGATCCGGAACAGATGTGGCTCCAGCTAAAGTCTCAAGGCAAAACACTGCATCAACAAAGAATATGGTCTCTGAATACACCTGTCTCTATTATAATTGATGTATGTGAAATAGTAAATTGTGGCCATTTAACAGGATAAAGGGAATATGCTGACAATGACAAGTATATTTGTCCAATCAAGGGGCCACCGGAATGTGGGTATGGTAATTTGTGCCCTTATTGGAATTGTGTTTATTGGGCAACCAGTCTGTGGGAAAGCACAGCACTTTATGTGTGGGATGCAACATTAAGTAAGGTAGTAACTACTGCAGACTGTAAATTGAGACAATGTAACAAAATTAATTTTACCATCAATGGGTTCAACACCATGACTGGTCGATATGGCCATCAATTTGGAATTGGGATAGATGGAATGGGCAGAGATCCGACTGGAAAATTCACGATAGAAGTGCAAAAATTTATGGAAACTGGGGACCAAATCACCCATAATTTTTATACTGAATTCTGGAAAGAAATGAAAACACCAATAGAAATCCCGGATGTTGCTAGAAACCTGTTCATCGAACTAGCTGGCACTGTAGCCCAGGCTTTAAATGTAACAAATTGCTATGTGTGCGGAGGCACAAATGTAGGAGATCAGTGGCCGTGGGAGGCAGCAGAATGGAATATTTCCAAAAAATATAATGCTACCGGACAACCCCCTCACTTAAACAATACTGTGTGGGAATTACGGCAGGCATTAGTCTGCCGCTGGTGTGTCAATAGATTTGAGCACAGCACTCCGTTGATTGGTGACAGCCTATGCGAAGTGATGATAAAAATAAACATCTCTGATTCATCAGTCTCTTTTTGGCCAATTGCCTCAGTTAACAACGTTCCATTCATGTGGCCATTGCCTAATGAGACGGCCATGTACAATTGGCCCGCAGAATCTGGAGAAATGCTCAATGCGTCCTACAAGGGCGCCTGGAACGCTCCTCCAGGATTATATTGGATTTGTGGAAAACGAGCCTATTCCCAGTTACCTGATAAGTGGACTGGCTCTTGTGCTATAGGGGAGATTCGCCCAGCTTTCTTCCTAATACCATTAGGGGAAGGTGAACGGTTAAGTCACCCCGTGTATGATAATTATCAAAGAAGGAAACGTTCCCTGAATGTGGAAGTTCCCATATACGAGGACCAAGAATGGAATGGCAAAATATGGGACGCTGAGGCAATTGTAAAAGAATATGGTCCTGCCACTTGGGCTCAAGATGGCAGCTATGGGTATAGAACACCCATTTATATGATTAATCGCATAATTCGCTTGCAGGCGGTGTTGGAACTAATCACTCGTGAGAATGCTGTAGCTTTAAATCTGATAGCAAAACAACATAGCCAATTAAGAAACGGCGTATTTCAAAATCGCCTAGCCCTTGACTATCTGCTAGCTGCAGAAGGAGGGGTCTGTGGAAAATTTAATCTGTCAAACTGTTGCCTGCAAATTGATGACAATGGTAAGGTCATAGAAGAAATCACTGATAGAATCATTCGCTTGGCCCATGTCCCACCTCAGCAATGGACGGGGATATTGGATCAGGGAGGTTTCTTGGGTGGTATTTTTAATAACTGGAAGCAAGCTCTGTTTATGATAGGAGTTGGGTTTTTGGGCTTGATGCTTTTGCCCTGCTTAATTCCTCTATTACGCTCCATGGTTAGTAGTGTTGTTGAGAGCGCTGTTCAGAAACAAGCACTGCACATTTGGGACTTAGGGGAGAATTTGGGGGATTCATGTATTATCATCCCTGAAAAGAAATCTTTATTGTCAGCTGCTTCTGATTCCGATGATGAGGAAAGCTTCTAAAAAAATAAAATAAAAAAACAGAGCAAATGTTGTAACGCACCTCAATCGTAATGAACCTTAGCATTTTGCCATTGTATCTTTGTGTATTCAACACAGGGACCTTTTGGCTGCGCTTAAAGGCTTCCTAATTACCGGCTGACATAGAAACCTTCAGGCTATAAAGGAAACATTTGTTATCAGAACAAAGGTTAGATCAAAGAATGTTCCCTAATTGCTGGCTAACACATAGGCAAACAAACCTTCAGGCTATGCTTGAGATAACTGCTGATAGATAACAGGACGATCAGAAACAGACACTAAATAGCCCGAGATAACATCGCAAGAACTTACAGACCTCTTGACAGAGCCAAAAGTGAAATGATGTTCATTTGTAGTTACGTGTAGGAAATATATTATCCTGTGATTGTGAGTATATCCTGACCTCTTGACTGAGCAGGAAAAGCAAAAGTAAACAAGTTGAGGAAATGACTATAGATGTAGGAAATATATTATGCTATGTATCATTATGTGATTGTTAAAGTGCCGGACTAAACTTCCTTGTATGTGACTTGATTTATGACGATGTTTGATGTAACTTCAATAAATGGTGTGTACGGACTGCATACGATGTCTGACACTCCAGAGAAAAGCCTGATTTGCCTCATGCCTTCATCTCTACCATTCGGCTCCCGTGACTGACCCACCCGAGATTGAAGAAGCCTGCGGAGGGCTAGTCTTCACAAGTGGTCCAAGCTTCAGATATCATTGCTAGGTAAGGTTGCAATAATAAAAATGAATGTGCTCCCAAAGTTATTATACCTATTTCAAACCGCTCCAATTAAATTAAACAAAGGTTTATTTGACAACTTAAATAAAATTCTACAACATTATTATTATTATTATTATTATTATTATTATTATTATTATTATTATTATTATTATTATTATTATTATTATTATTATTATTAATTCAATTTCTATGCCGCCCTATTCCGGAGAACTCAGGGTGGCTCACAACACAGTAGAAATCAACATATAAAAATACATGTAAATATAAAACCTCTTAATTTTTTTTTTAAAAAAAACAATCATTCAGCATACACACAGACATACACTGGCTTGGGGCAAGATGTTAACTACCCCAGGCCTGCCGGCAGAGGTGTGTTTTGAGTAATTTACAAAAGGCGGAGAGGGTGGGGGCTTTTCAGGCAGAAATTAGGTGTCCAGTTCAGCCCTTCTACTCTATTGAGCCTCCGCGCTATAAGCCCCCTCTACCACAAAGATCCTGCAAGAGAAGGGCAGTGTGGACAACCATGGGATCTGGCAGGGTGAGAGCTGTGAACCATAAACACAAAGCTTTCGCTGTGTCCCTGCACAATAGATACAGTGCCCTTGCTGACTTTAATAGGGACATTAAGGAGACAGGTAAAGGTATTTGTGATGATAACTCAAATAAGCAGGTGATTGTGGTCCAAGATGAAGAACTTGTTTTGGACAGGGAGAGGTGCAATCAGGTATTACACATTAGTCATGCAAGAATGGAAAGGCATCCAAAAAGAGAAGCCACCTTCTGGTTGGTGATTCAATTATAAGGGATATAAATTTAGGAAAGGACACAGAGGTTTCAAAAGAGGTCAGGTGTCTTCCAGGTGCTACTGCCAGTAGGGACAAGAAGCGTATTTTCAAAATAGTCAAGAATTCCAGCAAGGACTGTGATGTGGATGCTATTGTACATCTTGGCACTAACAATCTTTCCCAAAAAGATGTATTCTCTGTGCAGAATGATTTCCAGAGCTTGGGGCAGGAACTTAGCAGGATAGGCTGTAGGCTTACTTTTTCAGAGGTTTTACCAGGGTATAAGGAGCAAAATGGAAAAGGCCAGCATATAGCAGAATTCAATATGTGGCTAAATGAGTGGTGTAAAGGGGAAGGCTTTGGTTATATTAGTCACGATGTCTGTAGCTGGTCCAATGAAACAATGTACAAAAGAGATGGTTTGCATCCATCAAAGAAATGGACTGAGTTACTTGGCAATAAACTCACAGATTTTCTGGAGGAATATTTAAACTAAAAAACAGGGACAGTGAGTTAATTGATACAAAACATGCCTGTCCCTAGCAATCAAAAAATTACAGTGTTAGCAGTGCATGTAACATAGATGTGTGTGTGTGTGGACAAGAATATCAACCTTGCTGTCAAGCAAAATCAAGCTTTTAATAATGAGTGCCACACAAAGTGCACTAACCAAACAGGTGGTAAGAAAATAGGGGAACTCAGGCACCACACAGGTCATGTACAAAATAAACACAGGGTCAGTCATAAAGGACTCAAATGTTGATACACCAATGCACAGAGTATGAACAGTAAACAGGGTGAGCTAGAAATTCAGGTAAATAAGGGTAGATATGATATTGTTGCCATTATGGAAACATGGTGGGATGAAACCCACACATGGAACACACAGCTAGAGAGATTTAAATTATTTAAAACAAACAGACCAAATAAAAGAGGAGGTGGAGTTGCTCTATATATAAGAAATAACTACATCTCTACAGAAATAGAGCACAACAATGAAAAAAACTGTCTTGAATGCATTTGGGTCAATATAAAAAAGGGGAAAATGACATTGCCATAGGTATATACTATAGGCCACCCAACCAAACAGAGGAAATAGATGAACTTTTTGTTAGTCAGCCAACTAAGGTATGTAAGAAGCACATCACAATAGTAATGGGGGACTTTAATTACCCTGACATCAACTGGGAGACAAACTCTGCACCAAGTGGAAGATCAAACAGATTCCTGACAAACCTAGCAGACAACTTTGTCTCCCAAAAAGTAGAGAAGGGAACTAGGGGATTAGCCATATTGGAGCTAATCCTCACTAAGAGAAATGAAATGATAGAAGGTGTTGAAGCCACAGGAAACCTGGGGGGGAGTGATCATGCAATATTGGAATTCAACATTATGGAAGCACAAGCAATAGAACACAGTCAAACTAGAGTCTTGGATTTTAAGACAGCTAATTTCAATAAACTTAGAGAGAGCTTGGGAATGATTCCATGGATGAGAATCCTCAAGGGGAAAACAACTCAAGAAGCTTGAGAAATTATGAAAAATGAGATAATAAAAACCCAGTCTAGCACAATACCAACAAAGAAGAAAAATAATAGCTCTCACAAGAAACCAGCATGGCTGCATAAAGAACTCTCTGATAAATTGAAAGATTAAAAGGACAAGTATAAAAAGTGGAAAGAGGGGCACATAACTAAAGCAGAATATCAGCAAATAGTCCGAGCCTGCAAAGATGAAGTGAGGAAAGCTAAGGCTCAAAATGAACTAAGGCAGTGGTTCTCAACCTTGGGGTCGCGACCCCATTTGGGGTCGCGCGACCATTTGCGGGGGTCGCTGGGCACCGCAAGCCGCCATTTTGTTTTTTTTATTTTTATTTTTTTTAATTTTTTTTAATTTTTTTAAATTTTTTAAAAAAAATTTTATTTTTTTTGGTGCGCGCGCACCGCGTACGCTTAGATCCGCCCGTCGCACCGGAAAAAAAATAAAAAAAAAATAAAATAAAAAAATTAAAAAAATAAAATAAAAAAAAAAACAAAATGGCGGACCGCGACGGGTGGATCCGCGCATGCACGGCGTGTGCGACGGGCCAATCCGCGCAGGTGCAGATCCACCCGTCGTGGCCGCCATTTTGTTTTTTTTAATTATTTTTTTTTAAATTAAAAAAAAACAAAAAAACAAAATGGCGGCCCGCGACGGGCAGATGCGCGCATGCGTGGCACGTGCGACGGGCCGATCCGTGCATGCGCAGATCCGCCCGTTGCGGCCGCCATTTTGTTTTGGTTTTTTTTGATTTTAAAAAATTTTTTTTTAAAAAAAATTAAAAAAAACAAAATGGCGGCCCGCGACGGGCGGATGCGCACATGTGTGGTGCGTGCGACGGGCTGATCTGCGCATGCACGGATCCGCCTGTCGCGGCCGCCATTTTTTTTATTTTTTTAAATTTTTTTTAAAAAAAAAAATTTTTGGTGCGCACGCGCGCACGCGCGCACGCGTCCGGATCGGGGTCGCGGTGCGCATGGGCGGGGCAAGTGGGGTCTCAACCTGAGAAAGGTTGAGAACCAGTGAACTAAGGCTTGTGACCAAAGTCAAAAATAACAAAAAAAGGTTCTTTCAGCATGTAAAAAACAAGAAAAAAGTGAAGGAAATGATTGGTCCATTAGTGGGTGAATGTGGCAAGAAGGTGACAAGCTACAGGGAGAAAGCAGAACTATTTAACTCCTTTTTTGCATCTGTCTTTACACAAAGGGAAAAAACAGTCCAACCTATCAAAAACAGTACCATAAAAAATAGATTAGAAACACAAGTTAAGATAGGCAAGAAAATGGTAAGTGAGCACCTATCCAACCTAGATGAGTTCAAATCACCAGGACCAGATGGATTACACCCCAAGGTTCTCAAGGAACTGGCAGATGTGATCTCAGAACCACTGAACTATATTTTTCAAAGATCCTGGAGCTCTGGGAAACTACCAGAGGACTGGAAAAGAGTTAATGTAGTTCCCATCTTCAAAAAAGGGAAAAAAATAGATCCAGGAAACTACAGACCTATCAGCCTTACCTCAATACCTGGGAAGATTCTGGAAAAGATAAATAATGAATCAGCGAACACCTAGAGACAAAGTCATTACTAAAAGCCAACATGGGTTTGTCAAAAACAGAACATGCCAGACAAATCTTATTGCATTCTTTGACCAAGTGACAAAATTAGTGGATCAGAGGAATGCTGTGGATATAATTTACTTGTACTTCAGTAAGGCATTTGATAAAGTAGATCACAACCTACTACTTGATAAGATAGAAAAATGTGGGTTAGACAGCATCACTACAAGATGGATTTGTAGCTGGCTGACAGGCCGTACTCAGCGTGTAGTCCTCAATGGAACTGCATCTACACGGAGGGAAGTGTGTAGTGGGGTGCCCCAGGGCTCTGTCCTGGGCCCAGTGCTCTTCAACATCTTCATCAACCATTTGGGCAAGGGGATAGATGGGGAACTCATCAAATTTGCAGATGACACCAAGCTGGCAGGAATAGCCAACACTCCAGAAGACAGGTTTAAGATACAGGAGGATCTGAACAAACTGGAACACTGGGCACTATCTAACAAAATGAAATTCAACACTGAAAAAAGTAAAGTTCTACATTTAGGCAAGAAAAATCAAATGTACAGGTATAGTATACTGAACTCCATCTTCCTGGACATACAGTTCACAATGGAGAAAGAAACAGCTAGACAATTACTATTTTTAGATGTGCTTGTCAACAGACAAGAAGATGGAAGCCTAGAAACCACAGTTTACTGCAAGGCCACCAACACTTCACACATTCTGAATTTCAACAGCAACCATTATAAAGGATTGCACCACCATAGAGATGAACTTAATTCTGAACTTCATTACAGCTGCGAGATTGTTGGTTGGACAATATTGGAAGAAGGCAGAATTACCATCCATCGAGGAATGGACTTTGAAAGTCATAAATTTGGCTGAAATGGCTAAAGTATCTGCATATTTGAAGGATCACTCAAATGAAAAATATATGTTGGACTGGAAAAAATGGATAGATTATATTCAAGGGAAATATCAATCTAAGAAATTTTATTTATCATATAGTTAAATATTTATTAGGATTTATATAATAACTTAGTTTAACCTAGTGGGTTTTCTTTTGTTTTGCCTTGTATTTACTTTGGGAAATCGGGGGGTGGGTGGGTGGGTTGGGGGGGTTTAATAAAAATTATTAATGTATTATAATCCACTCAACTGTAATACTTGCAATCTATAAGGATGATATATTTATTGATATAAGAGGAGTTGCTCGGGCAGAACCTCTGGACCACATCTGGAGGGGGTGGAGAGTGGGGAGTGAAGGAGTGGAGGGATGTAGGAAGGTTGTTGGAGAGGAGGGTGGAGAGTGAGGGAGGGAGAGAGGGAGGGGGAGGGAGGGAAGTAGGAGATAGGGAGGTAGGAAGAGGGGGATGTGGTGGAGGGGGTGCTGCCGAGCAACATCCATAGTTATTTTACTTTATGTAAGTTTTTAAAAGTATGTATGTTTTGTTTTGTATGAGACAAAGTCGAAAATGATTATACTAAGTTGAGTTGTATTTAATTTGACTTTTTGTTAATAATTATAAAAAACTAATAAAATATTTACAAAAAAAAGAAAAAGAAAAAAAAGAACACTATATGGCAGGGCGCCCAGCTTCCGGTTAGGCATTGTGGTGTGACAGACGCAGGAAGATGGGGCTCTGTCTTCCACGTTCAATTTCGCCCTGCTGGGGACCCTAAAAAGGGTCGAAAGTTGCCCTGGAGAGGCAATGAAGAAGGAGGGGACCCTCTTTGATCGCGGAGGGGTGGTGGCCCTTTCATTTGATCTGAGGAAGCCCTCCAAACTGACGGTGGAAAGACTGGCCACATTCGTGTGGCCAGTCAGAAGCTGCTGACAACTGAAGAAAATAAGCACTAACAAGCAACTTTTGAGCAACGTGGATGGAACTGGGTGAGACTTTATCCTCTCTTTATGACTTTAAGATATTTTCCTGGAAAAAACTGCCCAAAGCAAAGAATCCCCCCCAATGAGAGAGGGAAGGGGAATTTCTGCCCCTCAGGAAAAGGAAAGTGGCAATGTCAAGCCCTCCCGGGCTTGACATTCACGAAGGGGAAGGTAGCAGGCCAGCACAGTGGAGGAAGAGCCAGCACCAGGTCCAGGGCAGCTTACCGTCCAGACTCCAGCAGGGTGTTGTTCAGACCGGCAACCAGCTGAGAAGCCACGCTTGCACAGAAGGAGGCTCCCAGGAAGCTGCGCCTGTGCAGAAGGAGGCTGTGGGAAGCCGCGCATGCACAGAAGACACTAGAGCTGCCAAACAGCTGAGGGGCGGAGGGGTGCTGAACAGCTGTTGGCCAGACACACCGGAGTGCATTTAGGAGAACGGATGGGAACAGATTGAGACTTTGATTGCTGCTGGGTGCTGGTTGGGTGATAGGAGGGTGGGGTATCTGGTAATTGCTGGGTGGGGTTGTGGTGTGTTTGGGTGGGGGTGGGTTGGCTAATTAATGGGGTAGAGGGTGTGGTAGTGTTAGCTCAATTGTATTTAACATCTTGCCCCTAGCCAGTGTATGTTTGTGTGTATGTTTGTGGAATGATTGTTTTTTTCTTTTTTAACTTAGGGGTTTTTATATTCATGTATTTTACTAGGTGATTTCTATTATGTTGTGAGCCGCCCTGAGTTCTTCAGAATAGGGCGGCATAGAAGTCAAATTAAAATAAAATAAATAAATAAATAAATAAAATTTAAGCAACGCTGGGAGGCGGTTGCTTCCAGTGCGAACTTTGCATGGCCCAGAGCCTGAATACTATAGGTCTGTGTTACGTCAATACTTTACCTTAAAGTAAACTGGAGCTGATTGAATCAAGGTGTCTTCGAGTCTTCCTTTCTTCAAGATTCTGGTAGGAAAGCTGACAGGCAAACTAATTGCTTGGGGGAAAACAGAAAATTACAAGATTAATTTGGAATCAATACAGATATATAGCTTTGAAATCTGGGGACTAAAAGTACTTTTGAGACTTTTTTAGAAAACAAACTTGAAAAGCTTGCAATATAAGTTTGGATTTAAAAAGCTGGAAGATGGCGTCAATGGCATCTAGTGGCAAACCACAGCACTACAATATATTATGCTTAAAGGAAACTTGGCTTGAAGCCCAGACTCAGATAAGACTTTTGCTGTCCAAAACTTTCACTTTTGAAGACTGCAGCTGGGAAAAGGGGAAAAAAACTCTTAGGCTGCTTATTTATTTATTTATTTTATTTTATTTATTTAATTTCTATGCCACCCTATTCCGGAGAACTCAGGGCGGCTCACAACATGATAGAAATTACAATAAAATACATAAATATAAAAACCCTTAGTTAAAAAAGAAACCAATCATTCCACAAACATACACACAAACATACACTGGCTAGGGGCAAGGTGTTAGCTGCCCCAGGCCTGCCGGCAAAAGTATGTTTTAAGAAATTTACGAAAGGCGGAGAAGGTGGGGGCGACACGGATCTCCGGGGGAAGTTGGTTCCAGAGGGCCGGGGCCGCAACAGAGAAGGCTCTTCCCCTAGGCCCCGCCAGGCGACACTGTCTGGCTGACGGGACCTGGAGAAGGCCCACTCTGTGGGCCCTAACCGGCCGCTGGGATTCATGAGGCAGCAGACGGTCCCGTAAATAACCTGGTCCAATGCCATGTAGGGCTTTATAGGTCATAACCAACACTTTGAATTGGGTTCGGAGACCAATTGGCAGCCAATGCAGCTCGCGGAGTGATGCCGAAATGTGGGCATTTCTAGGCAAGCCCAACACTGCTCGCGCGGCTGCATTCTGCATTACCTGAAGCCTCCGAACATTTTTCAAAGGTAGCCCCATGTAGAGAGCATTGCAGTAGTCGAACCTTGAGGTGATAAGGGCATGAGTGACTGTGAGAAGAGACTCCCGGTCCAAATAGGGCCGCAACTGGTGCACCAGGCGAACCTGGGCAAATGTCCTCCTCGCCACAGCCGAAAGATGATGTTCCAAATTTAGCTGTGGATCGAGGAGGACGCCCAAGTTGCGGACCTTCTCCGAGGGGGTCAAAAGCTCCCCCCCAGGCTAATGGATGGATAGATTGAAATATCTTTGGGAGGCAGAACCCATAGCCACTCCGTCTTGTCGGGGTTGAGTTTGAGCCTGTTGGCACCCATCCAAACCCTAACAGCCTCCAGACATTGGCACATCACTTCCGCTGCTTCACTGAAATGACACGGGGTGGAGATGTAAAGCTGGGTATCATCAGCATACTGATGATATCTCACCCCGTGTTGTCGGATGATCTCGCCCAGCGGTTTCATGTAGATACTAAACAGCAGAGGGGAGAGGACCGATCCCTGAGGGACCCCACAAGGGAGGAACCTAGGGGTCGACCTCTGACCCCTGCCAACACCGACTGTGACCGACCAGTGAGGTAGGAGGTGAACCACCGCAAAACAGTGCCCCCAACCCCCAACCCCTCCAGTCGGTACAGAAGGATACCATGGTCAATGGTATCGAAAGCCGCTGAGAGGTCAAGTAGCACCAGGATAGTGGATAATCCCTTATCCCAGGCCCGCCAGAGATCATCCGTCAGCGCGACCAAAACAGTTTCTGTGGAGTAGCCGAGCCTGAATTCTGACTGTTGAGGGCCCAGATAATCGGCCTCATCCAAGGACCGTTGGAGCTGGAGTGACACCACCTTCTCAACAACCTT
This sequence comes from Bothrops alternatus, assembly GCA_034064705.1. Classification (NCBI taxonomy): domain Eukaryota; kingdom Metazoa; phylum Chordata; class Lepidosauria; order Squamata; family Viperidae; genus Bothrops; species Bothrops alternatus. The sequence goes on along the minus strand of JARGCV010000014.1, from coordinate 4,966,113 downwards.
CCCTATAAAGGGAAGATTGGAGACAGGATGGTAGTTGTTTAAAACAGCTGGGTCCAGGGAAGGCTTCTTGAGGAGGGGGCGCACAATTGCCTCCTTGCAGGGAGTCGGAAAGGACCCCTCCCTCAAAGAAGCATTGACAATCTCCTGAACCCAGCCCCGCGTCACCTCCCTGCTGGCCAAAACCAGCCAGGAGGGGCACGGGTCCAATAAACAGGTGGCGGAGCTCACAGCTCCAATGGCCTTGTCGACTTCATCAGGTGCTACCAGGTCAAACTCCTCCCACACAACAGGATCAAGACGAGTCCCTGTCATCTCAACTGAATCATTATCAGCTGATACTGCATTCCAATTGGAGTCAAGGTCCATCCAAATCTGGGTGATTTTATCCGCGAAAAACTTATTAAAGTCCTCAGCACTACCCTGCAAGGGTGTGTGGCAGAGATGATAAACTATTTTGAAACTGGCCTGCCTGGATTACGAATACAAATACTAACTGACTTTTAGAGCTGTGTCATGGAGCTATTTCCCTGTAGAAGAAACATGCATTACTGATTGAGATGATGGAATACTTTGGATTATAAACCTTTGATTGATGAATAACTTTTAATTGCTTTTTTCTCTCTGGACAGAAAGGATATGTTTTTTATTGGACAGAAAAACTTGAATTTTGCTTATATTTGTTTAGGGGAGGCTTAAGGATGGATTGATAGGCTGGCTCAATAATTTGGAGTTCAAATGACAATTAACTGAAACTTTTTAAATCCCTAAATAGGTTGGACTATAAAGACCACATACAAAAACAAAATGGATGTTCCATACTTAGCCTTAAATGGTAAAAAACCATCCCTAACACCTGTCTCCAAAGCCCTCAGCTTGACATACCAACAAGAAAATGTTGATGAATCTCAGAAAGAAATTCTTTCATGTTGAAATCAATGCAAGAGACAATTGCCTTAGCTCATGATGAGACTAAAACTAATGCAAAGGAGATAAAAGAACAATTTTCTAATCTAAACCAGGGGTGTCAAACTCAATTTCATTGAGGGCCGCATCAACATTGTGGTTGCCATTGGGGGGCTGGGTGGGCGTGGCTGGCATGGGCGTGGCCAGCTCAATGTCACTTACATCGGGGGCACCTGTGCGGGCCTGGGCAGGACTGGGGCAGATCCGAGGGTCTCCGGCGGAAGGTGGGGTGGGACCGGGGTGAGCGCCGAGACATGGTCCACTGGAGGAGCTCACTGAGCCTCAGGATGTGCACAGGGCCCCTGGACGGTGCCACGGACTGCCCAGAGCCCTGGGCAGCAGAGGCCAAGTGCCTAGCCTGGCCCTTGAGCTCCCACAGCACCAGGACTGCAGAGCCCTGCCTAGCCTAGCCGCACTTCCCCAAGGGGGCGCCCACCTGCGCTTACCTCCTCAAGGCTGCTGCTGTGCTCCCTCTCCTTGGCTAGGTTGCTCATGGTGGGTGCAGGAGGACAAAGTGCATGGGTCAAAGGGAGGCCCACTCCCTCTCCATGTGAGGAGACCTGGCTTTGTAACCAAAGCATCCTCAGCAATAGGATGGGAGACCACCAGGGGATGGCAAAAAGGCAACAGGGCTGCTGGTGGCCAAGTGCTAAGGCAGGACTTCCCTCAGACCCTCCCTCCCTCTTATTCCAATCTCCTTCCTTCCTTCCTTCCTTCCTTCCTTCCTTCCTCCCTTCCTTCCTCCCTTCCTTCCTTCCTTCCTCCCTCCCTTCTCTCCTTTCTTCCTTCCTTCCTCCCTTCCTTCCCTTTCCTTCTTTCCTTCCTTCCTCCCTCCCCTTCTTCCCTGCCTCCCTCCTTTTCATTCCCATCTCCTTCCTTCCCTTACTTTTTTCCTGTTTCCCTCCCCTCCTTCCTCCCCTCCTTCTCTCTGTGCCCAGGAAGGGACGAGGAGAGGGGAGAGGTTGGCAGCACTTCTCTCAAAGAATAAGAGTTGGAAGAGACCTTTGAGGTCTTTAGTCCAAGCCCCTGCTCAAGCAGGGGACATATACCATTCCAGACAATGTAATATCCAATATTTACTTAAAAGCCTCCAGTGATGGAGCATCCACAACTTCTGAAGGCAAGCCTTTTCACTGGTTAGTTGTTTTCACAAGTCCTTAGTTCTAGGCTGGTTTTCTTCTTGATTAGTTTCCATCTATTACTGCCTTCTGATGCTTTGGAAAATAGGTTGACCCCTTCTTCTCTGTGGCAGCCCATCAAATATTGGAACACTGCTATCATGTCACCACCCCTAGTCCTTTTCACTAAGCTAGACATACCCACAAACATTTGTCCTATGTTTTAGCCTCCAGCCCCATAATCATCTATGTTTACCATCCATTTAGACCAGATGGTCCCCCTGGTTTGGTTTATAGAACAGTGGCCATGAGCAGAGCCTTCTCAGAGACAGCACCCCAATTATAGAACTTTCTTCCAAGGAGAAATAGGGCGGCACAGAAATTAAATAAATAAAAAATATGAATAGTGCATTCCTCACCCTTTTAGAGGCAACTCCAAACACACTGTTCAGCCAGGCATATGTAGAATAACAACACATTTTATGGTCAAACAGCACTAAGTAAATTACTACTAATATTTTTCTTTCTTAAAATACACACTTTTAATATTGTTTTAAGCAGTGCTAGTGATGCTTTACAATAGTTGTCTTTGAGAGTTTTCTTGTAAACCACCCTGGATTTCTCAGAAACTTTTAATTTCAAATTAGATGTTGATTTAATAAATTAAGCAGAAGAAACAAATGTTTACATATATCTAAATCCCACAGACCTACTGCCTCCTAGGCGCATACTACAGAGAAAATAAGGCATTGCATTTCTAGCCAGCATAGCCACAGGATGATGGGAACTGTGGTCCATGACACCCAAAAGATATTAGTTTGGGCAAGGCTGGATTAAATTATAAAAGAGCAGATGAGGGGAAGTAGGAGCAAGAAACACTTTCCACGTCTCCGACAAAATAATTGGCGGGGGGAGTTGACTTGGCCTTTTAATTTCAACTCACACCAATTCATCTTAACTTCCCATTCAATCCAAAGAGTTCTATTATTGCCTGGATTTTAGGGAGGGGAGGAGGCAAGAATAGACCACAAAGCCAATCTGTGAGTTTGCTCTCTCGCCTGCCTGCACACCACCTTCCCCATGCAGCACATGTGTGCATGTGTGTGAGAGTCAGATAGATCTCCTTTTTTTGTAAGTTTGCTTACTCTGCAATGCTCCCCGTTCTCCACACTTTCGCTTCCTTGCTGGCTCAATCTCTCTCTCTCTCTCTCTCTCTCTCTCTCTCTCTCCTCTCTCCCCCCCCCTCTCTCTCTCTCTCTCACACACACACACACACAGAGAGAGAGAGAGAGAGAGAGAGAGAGAGAGAGAGAGAGAGAGAGAGAGAGAGAGAGAGAGAGATAAACCCTTCCTGCTTTCTCGTCCATTTCCTCCAGCTGCACCTGAATGGAGCAGGAGGAGGTTAAAAAAAAGAGAAGGGGGGGAAAGGTGGAAGCTCCCCTTTTTTGTAACACGGCTTCCTCCTCCTCCTCTTCCCCTCCTGGCTCTCTCTTTCTCTGTCTCTGTCTCTCTCTCTCTCACACACACACACACACAGAAACCCTTCCTGCTTTCTTGTCCTTTTCCTCCAGCTGCACCTGAACGGAGTAGGAGGAGGTTAAAAAAAAGAAAAGAAAAGGGGTGGAATAATGGGGGAAGCTCTCCTTTTTTTGTAACACCTCGGCTTCCTCCTCCTCCTCTTCCCCTCCTGGCTCTCTCTCTGTCTGTCTGTCTCTCTCTCTCTCATACACACACACACACACACACACACACACAGAGAGAGAGAGAGAGAGAGAGAGAGAGAGAGAGAGAGAGAGAGAGAGAGAGAGAGAGAGAGAAACCCTTCCTGCTTTCTCCTTCTTCTCACCCTTTCTCTCCAGCCACCACAGAGTTTCACATTGCCAGGCGCAGGCAGTTCCAGGCTGCAGCTCTGCATGACTGCTGCATTCCCCTCTCTGGCCCTACCACGTGGCGGAGAGGGCGACTGGGAGCTGGCCGATGCTCAGCTTGTGCCACCGCACACTCACATCTCCGCGCCTTTCATCCCACAGGCTGGGCATGCCCTGGGGTGCTAGGCTTACAGAATGCCATGGCCCAAGTGAGGAAAGGCATGGCGTAGTGTGGCAAAGCAGAGCCACATGAGGAGAAGCCCAGCAAAGTGGGGCGTGGCTGGGCATGACGGGGTTAAGCTGGGAGGGGTGGGGCGGGCTGAGGCAAATGAGCTGCAGCTGCTGCTGCACACCACCAGCCCCTGAGTGCTCGCCATTTCCTGTGTGTGCCAGGGTGCCCAGTTGGGTTGGGGTGGGCCAGGGCTGGGGCAGTGGGGGACGGTCCCTTGCCATTTCTGGGACAGCCCCAGGGGGGAAATCTGGGCCCTCCCTGGGCCGGATACGGCCTGCAGGCCTTGTGTTTGACATGTCTGATCTAAACATACAAATTTAGAAAATGACTACAAAGAAGGAACTAGTAATCCATAAAACAGAAGGAAAATTAGAGGAAACAGATCCAAAGATGGAGGACCTAAAGGAAGGAATCAACAGACAGAATCAGACAAATGAAGAAATAGAAGATGTAGCGATAATACCAGAAATGGAAAAGATATCTTATTGTCAAGATCTCAGAACACATTTGAGGATAAGGAAGAAGAGCTGATCAAACGAAAGATAAAGCTGTTAGGAGAATTGTGGAAAATTGGAGAAGGAGGGATGCTGTTTAATGAACATGAATGGGCTGAGCATTCTTCCAAAAATACTTTAATCAAATTGTCTTTCTTATTCCAAACAATATACACAAAAATAGGGGAAGAACTATTTGATGATTCAAATGCATTGACTTGGAAAGTTAGTTGGCAAAGGAAGAAAGCTAGAGTAAGACTGAAGAAAATAGAGATTTTGACCCATTAGATGGGATATTATATTATTAAATAGATGTTTGAACATGGCTAAGAGAATAGATAATTGTTAGAAATAAAAGTATTAATATAACTAGAAAGATAGGATCTGCAACTAGAATACTATATTTTGGTATGAGAAGGGAAATATGAAAATGCTAAGAGGGTCTGAATAAGGGAAGCTTTTGGTTACCCAAATATAATTTATTATGATAAAACTATAAGCGATAGAGACGCTTTGAACATTGATGGGAAATCAAAATTAAAAAAGCGGGAAAACAGGATATTGATTGTAAAAATGGATTTTAAGTGCAAATACAATTGAGATATGTTTTGGTTAGAAAAGATATTTTAAATTGACACTATTGATATTATGTATAATATTAGAAAAATGTGATAAAGATGTTGATATTCAACTGTATATGTATTAACAGCAATAAGAATTGTTTTTGCCTAGTGTGGAAAAATGTATACCACCAGAAGAAGAGAGGAAGCACTAGAAGATGTTGTAGTATTGGATGTAGATTGAGGAAGTTAATATGTACCACTGAATTACTAATGGACCCAGACAACATGTTGTTTGTTAAGTACTTATGATTGCAAAACTAGAAAATTAATAAAATATTTTTTTTAAAAAAGAACACTATATGGCAGGGTGAGAACCTACTGTAGCACCCAGCAAGCTAAACAACTGGACAGCAGGTATCTACATGAACAATTCAGGCAGAATGGGTACCCACAAGCATTTGTTACAAGATGTCTGCATAGCACAATGGGGAGAGAAAGGAAGAAACAAGGTATAAGACCTTGTTTGGCACACCCTGCCATTCATCAAACACATTTCGGAAGCAGTAGAACAAAGCTTCTGAGATCTGCAAGTGGGTATTACACACTGCCCTGAGGCTACCATATGAGGACAAATATGCATTGTAGAGATAATTTGGAGGTGGGAGATACTTCCAATGTAATCTACCGGATCCCCTGCATGGATTGTCCCTGTGACTATGTAGGACAGACAGGGGGGAAGCTAACCACCAGATTGCAAGAACACAAGCGAGCAGTCAGATGAGGAAACCCAAACTCATTGGTAGCCTTGCATTACAATGAACAATGAACAAGGACATACATTCAGTTTTGCAGCTACTAAGATTGTTGGAGGAGCAGGCACAAAAACAGGGAAGTGATGGAAGCCTCATCAGTCAACAGGAGTGCTGATTTACCACCAGCTTATCAGGTAATTAGGAGACCAGGGCTTGGCAGCACAAGGAAATGACAGCCAATGACTTAATAGCCAGCCATCAACACCCCAATCAACAACTAAGAAGCCACACACAACTAGGCACCATATAAATACCACACACAGAATAGCCCAAAGCACACACTCTGCTAGAGAGAAATTCTCTGAGGATGGGCTCCAGCACGAGTCTGAAAGCTCAGAAGACAACCTCTGGTGCCTAGCTCAGTAGCTGGTTTTCAAACTGTTTCAAAGAATAGAGTTGTGCAATAAGATGGTGGGCTTCTTGGAATTTGCAGATACCAGTTGAAATTTTGAGATGGACAGATTAGATCTCTGAGCTTGGTTGCTTTTTTTGCAGATGTTTCATTACCCAAACTAGGTAACATCATCAGTGCTGATGATGATGTTACCTAGTTTGGGTAGTGAAATGTCTGCAAGAAAACAACCAAGCTTGGAGAGCACCAAGGACCCCTCATTTCAACCCTGAACTACAAATATTTTCCTTTGTTGAGATCTGATCTCTGAGACACTGACTATATTCAGACAACATTCTAGGCCATAAACCATGGCTAACACACCATATTGACTATTCAAATAACCAGGGTTAATTGAGCAAAAAAAAAACCCTTTTGAACTGCTAGGTTGGCTGGAGCTGGTGCAAGTAATGGGAGCTCACTCTGTCACACAGTGTGGTCTCAAACTGCTGACCTTCCAGTCAACAAGCCCAATGTCTTAACTGCCAGGCCACTGTCCCCCCTTTAATTGAGAAAACAACATGGTTTAATGTGAAGACTTGGTTTAGGGATTTGTTTGGTTTAGACATTAACCTTTATAGATGTAAACTAAACTTTGTTGAGTGTGTTGTGTTTTTTTTTTTTTGTCATTCCAGTTTTTCAGTATATGAAGTACAGCTGCACACAAACCAGGGGAACTTTCCAATGGATTGTGTCTCAGTATTAATGAGTGGAGCCATCCAAATATCAAGTTGTTTGGATCTTCCAGTGTAGACACCAATATATCTTGGATCTTCCAGGCTGTAACTAGAATCATATTGTAGAGAGCCATGGAGATGGCCTTGATGGAAATATTCAGAAGCTGTTACAAAAACAAAAGAGGCAGCATATTTTTGCACCATTGGAAAGGTGGTAGTATTAGGCAGAGATTCAGCCTGGCTCTTCCCTGATTCACAGGGGTATAAGAGAGAAGGGAGGAAAAATACAATTGGACTCAAAAGATTTGTATCTCTATAAATTTGACTTCTAGTCCCCTTGTGAACCCTGTTTCCTAATCTGAACACCCTTGAAGGGCTGACACATGTATTGCACAAAGCCATCCTTTAATTATCTTTGCTGAATAAGGCACAATGGTCTACAGGCTAAGGCAAATTCAAACCACATTATGGAATTCAACAATATGTGAGCCTCATCTGTGAATGTAGAAAAATCAGAGTTGAAGGTCAGTTCATCCTGTAGGTAACCATAAGAAGAGCCATGCTGAATCAGGCCAAAGCCCATCAAGTCCAGCATTCTGTGTCACACAGTGGCCCACCAATTGTACATGGGGATCTTGAGCAGAAAGAGAAGGTAAAACCCTCCCTTTCCCTTGACCCCCAACAAATGGTACTCAAGGGAATCCTGCCTGCCTCAACCAACATAGAGGCGGCACATGGACATCCGTTTTAATAACCACCGATACACTTGGCATCCATGAATCTATCTAACCCTGCCTTGAAGCTGTCAAGGCTGACAGCTGTCACGACCCCTTCTGGAAGTGAATTCCATAAATCAACGACCCTCTGGGTGAAGAAATATTTCCCTTTATTTGTCCTCACTTTCTTAGCTATGAGCTTCAGGGAGTGCCCCCTTGTCCTGGTATTGTGTGATAGAGAAAAGAATTTTTCTCTATCCACCTTTTCTATCCCATGCATGATTTTATACACTTCGATCAAGTCACCCCTTAAACGCCGTCTTTCAAGGCTGAAGAGACCGAGGCGTTGCAATCTGGTTTCATAAGGGAGGCGCTCCATTTCCTTGATCATTCTTGTTGCCCTTCTTTGCACCTTTTCCAGTTCCATTATGTCCTTCTTGAGGTGCGGTGACCAGAACTGTACACAGTACTCCAAGTGTGGTCTCACCATCGATTTGTACAGAGGCAATACAACACTTGCTGACTTATTTTCGATTCCCTTCCTAATCATGCCAAGCATGGAATTTGCTTTTTTTACTGCTGCTGAGCATTGGGTTGACATCTTCATCGAGCTGTCCACCAAAACCCCAAGATCCCTTTCTTGGGTTGTCTCAGAAAGTTTGGTCCCCATCAGTTGGTAAGTATAATTGGGGTTCTTTGCCCCTATGTGCATAACTTTGCACTTGTTTAGGTTAAAATGCATTTGCCACTTTGTTGCCCACTCACAGAATTTTGAGAGATCCTTCTGGAGCTCCCGACAATCAGTTTCACTTTTCACAACCCGGAACAATTTAGTGTCATCAGCAAACTTGGCTACCTCACTATTAACTTCTACATCCAGATCATTGATGAATAAATTAAAAAGTAAAGGTCCCAAAACTGAACCTTGGGGTACACCACTTCTCACTTCTTTCCATCCAGAGAATTGTCCATTTATTGCCACCCTTTGCTTCCTACAATTTAGCCAGTTACCAATCCAGGACAAGACCTGTCCTCTAATTCCGTGGCTGGAGAGCTTTTTTAGGAGCCTTTGGTGAGGAACTTTGTCAAAAGCCTTTTGAAAGTAAAGATATACAATATCAACTGGGGCCCCTTTATCTATGTATTTATTTACACCCTCAAAGAATTCTAACAAGTTAGTAAGACATGATTTGCCTTTGCAGAAACCATGTTGATTTTCTTTCAGCAATGCCTGTTTTTCTACGTGCCCTGTAATTTTATCTTTAATAATGGTTTCCATCAGTTTGCCTGGAACTGAGGTTAAACTGACTGGTCTATAGTTTCCTGGATCACCTCTGGATCCTTTCTTGAAGATCGGGGTTATATTTGCTTCCCTCCAATCCTCCGGTACAGTGCCTGATCTTAGGGAAAGATTATATATTTTAGCTAGAAGCTCAGCAATTTCACACTTGAGTTCCTTGAGAATTCTAGGGTGGATGCCATCTGGACCCGGCGATTTGTTGACGTTTAGTTTAGAAAGGCATGCAAGAACATCTTCCTTGTTTATCTCTATCAGGTTTAATTCTTCTATTTCCCTCCCTGGGAAAACTAATTCAGTGGCAGGCAAATGTTCTCTATCCTCCTCAGTGAAAATGGAGGCAAAGAAGTCATTTAGCCTCTCAGCAATCTCCTTGTCTTCTCTGATTATCCCCTTCTGACCATTGTCATTGAGTGGCCCAACTGATTTTCTGGTTGGGTTCCTGCTTCTGATGTACTTAAAAAAGGTTTTGTTATTATTTTTAATATTCTTGGCTATATGCTCCTCAAAGTCTCTCTTGGCTTTCATGACTATCACCTTGCATTTGGTCTGCCAGAGTTTGTGATCCCTCCTGTTCTCCTCGGTAGGAAGAGCCTTCCATTTCTTAAATGAGTTTTTCTTCTTTCCAATAACCTCCTTTACCTCATTCGTAAGCCATACTGGTATCCTCTTGGACTTTCCAGTCTTCTTTCTTCTTTTAGGAATGCATTTTATTTGAGCCTGCTGTAACGTATTTTTAAACAGTTTCCAAGCATTTTGGAGGGATTTGACTTTTTTATTGTTCTTTTTAGTTTCTTCTTTACTATTTTCCTCATTTTGTCAAAATTCCCTCTGTGAAAGTTTAAGGTCTCTGTGTTAGTTTTCACTGACGATTTGCTATCCATGGTTAAGTTGAAGGTTATTGTGTTGTGATCACTGGTTCCTATGGGCTCGGTTACAAGGACATCATGAACCAAATCCTGTGCGTTAGTTAGAACCAAGTCCAGGATCCCCTTTCCCCTGGTTGGTTCCATGACCATCTGCTCAAGGGAATAATCGGCTAACATGTCAAGGAACCTTGTCTCTCTTTCATGTGTAGAACAAGAATTTACCCAATCTATTTGGGGATAGTTGAAATCCCCCATTATGACTACCCTATTTCTTTTTGAGGCCTCCTTAAATTCATTTTCCAAATAGCAATCTGCCTCTGGAGTTTGGTTGGGAGGGCGATAGCAGATCCCTAACGTCAGATTAGTTTCCTGTCCTGGGATTTTTATCCGCAATGTTTCTGTGGGTGAGTTTGAATTTTCTTGAATTTCGAGTTCATGAGATTCTAACTCCTCATTTATGTACAAGGCCACGCCACCACCATTTCTCCCTCTCCTGTCCATCCTATACAATTTGTAACCTGGAATCCTTGTGTCCCATTGGTTATCATCTGTCCACCAGGTTTCTGTTATGCCAATAATATCAATATTATTTTCCTTCACCAAGCATTCCAATTCCCCTATTTTTGCTCGAATGCTTCTAGCATTCGTGTACAGACATTTATATGTACTTTTCTTGTGCACTTTCAACTTTGACTGTGGATTTTGACTGTAGAATTTGGTTGTAGAATTTGTAGATGGACTGGGGAAAATTTGATTCTGAGGTGGTTGTTTGACTTCCCCTTCACTATGGATCCAGTTTGCATTTCATACAAGCAAAGCACTCTCCTAGACATGATGAGCAACAACCTGGTCTATGCTTGACTTTCGACTTGTTGGAGTCAGAGTGCAAAACCTATCAGCATGGCTGTTAGTCAGGTGGGGTAGGATGATATAGGATGAAGAAGGCACCCAGTTGGAAAAGGATAACATGACAATGACAACTGGGAAAAATCACTTATTGGATTATTTGTCGTTTTACTGCATAACAGCGCAGACAGGAATTCATAAGCATGAGGTGCTCTCTGAGCTTGCTTGTTTTCTTGCAGATGTTTCATTATCCAAACAAGGTAACATCATCAATGTTAGTAGGGAGTGCTGTTTGCTGTCAGTTTATAGTCTAGTGGCTTGCCTGTCAGTGTTGGTGGGGGTGGTCTTAGAGATTCTTTGATTGGGCTGTTTGCTGTTGGCTTCATTAGCAGTTTCTTGATTGGGGTGTTTTACTTGATTGTTGGTCTGAGTTAATAAGTTGGAGTTAATTTATGCTGATCTGGGTGCTGATTGCTGGTGGATGGGATGGGTGATAGTCTCTTTTGCATAGTCTATAGAAGTTGTTAATGTCTATGTGTCTATGGATGGCTGATTTGTCAGAGTGCCAGGCTTCTAGAAATTGCCTGGCAGTTTTGGACTTGGCTTGGTCTAGGATGGTCACAGTTTCTCAATTGAAACTATGGTTAAATCTGTCTATATGTTGTGAAATTAAAGAATTTTAATCATGTCTTCTGACTGCTAGTTGCTGTTAGTGGATACGTTCTGCCAGTCTTCTTCCTGTTTGTCCTACATAGTGGTTGTTGAAGTCCTTATATTGTATGTTGTAGATAACTCCTGTTTTTTCTTCTGGGGTTGTTGGGTATTTTGGTCTGCTTAGGATGTTTTGAAAGGCTTTAGTTGGCTTGTGTGCTATGCTGATTCCATGTGGTTGTAATAGTCTGTTGGTGGTTTCTGAGATTTTCTTCATGTATGGCAGTGTAATTCTTTTTAGGGTTTGTGTTGGTTGTGCTGTATTGGGTTTAGTGGTCAGGGACGTTTTGATAAAGTTGCATGGATATCCATTTTGTTGGAATATGTTGTATAGATGCTGTATTTCCCTTTTCTACTGTTCCGGGTTGTTGCAGTGTGTTTGGGGTCATCTAAATAAAGTCCTTACGCAGCTTCTCTTGTGGGAGGTTGGGTTGTTGCTTTGGTAGTGGCGCACCTGTTTAGTATGGGTGGTTTTTCTGTAGACTTGCATTTCTAGTTTGCCATTGTGGTCTCTGCTGATCAGGATGTCCAGGAAGGGTAGCAAGTTTTCTTCTCTAGTAAACTGGATTCCTTTAAAAATGTTATTGATGGTTCTGTGGGTGTTCTCTAATTAGTCCTTTTTTATTATGGTGAAGGTGTCATCTACATATCTGATCCATATTTTCGGTAGTATTTGTAGAAGTGCTATGACTTCTAGATGTTGCATGACGACTTCCACTATGTCCTGAAAGCAGTGATCCCATAGGTGTCCCTTTAATTTGTTGGTAAATATGTCCATCAAATTGGAAGTATGTAGTTAAGCAGAGGTTTATGAGATCCATAATCCTGGGTGTTTCGATCTTCATGTATTCAGTTAAGTCAGGTGTGCTGTGGAGCAATGTGGTCATGGATTGTTTGGCTAGTTCTGGATCTATAGACATGAACAGGGCTGTGACATCAAATGTGACCATGATTTCATCCTCATCTATAGTCATCCCTGATTGTTTGAAGACACTGTAGTGGAGAGTTAATGGAATGTTGGCTTCCTCTTGTGAGGTGCCCAAGCTTTTTTGTTAATTCTTTTGCAATGTTGTATGTAGGGGTCCCTGGTAGTGATACGATTGGATGGAGGGGTATGCCAGGTTTGTGTATTTTGGAATGTCTGTAGAAATGTGGGAGGATGGGTCTACTGCTTCTCATCTGCCACTGTTCCTCTTTGGTAATTTGGCCTTTCTTAGTGAGGTCACTGATTATTCTCTTGATTTGGTTCTAGTTTTTGTATTCTCTTAGTGTTGACTGGGATGTAGATTTATTTGTGCTCTGTCCATAATAACTGTGGTTCAGCTTTTGTCTGCAGGTAGGATGATGATGGTCTGGTCCTTTTTTAGGTTTCTGGGGGCTGCTTTGTCTTCTGCTCAATTTATAGGAGGTGCCTATATGCTTCCAAAAAGAGTCCTCCCAGGTGCTCAGTGCTCAAAACCTGACCAGTGGGTAAAGAGAGGGAAGCTGCTTACCCCACTGGGGGGGGTCTTCCTGGGTGTCCATAACACTCCAAAGAGGCAGGGATATGCATGATGGGTAGGGTCAATGGGAAATTCTGTAATGGAAGTTTCTTCAGCTTCCTCGTTGGGAAGGTTGCTTGTTGCCTGAGATGGAGGGAAACTTCCTGTCCATGCAGGAATACAAAAGCAGTACACTGTGGGTTGTGTAGGGAATGGATAAAACTCAGAGATGAGGCTGGTAATCTGATTTGTTCTGAAATGGGTACTTTCAAGTGCAGTATGTCATATTAAATTCTAGCTAGCTTAAAAGCTAAAGCCTTCTCTTGGGCAGGAAGAAAATGTTTCTTTAAGTTTAAATTGGAGCAGGGTGAAAACTGCAAGGATTAAGTTCTACAGGAAAAAATCATGTGTAAAACTTAGGAGCTCTGATCTTTTCTTTCTTTTCCCTTTGCGTGACACTATTTTGCAGTTGTTAGGTATGTATGTGTTCTGTTTCAGAAGAAGAGGCATCGAGACAAAGCAACAAGTTCCAACAGTTCTCCTTTATTGCAACCACCAACAGAACCGATTTTAAAAAATGGAGGGGCGGAGCCAACTGTCAGAGCGGGCGGCGGTGTGAATGGTTTCTCCGGCACCGCCAAACGCTCGTCCTAGGTCCGTGGGGCTCATCCGAGCCGAAAGAAGCCTTGTGGTGGCGTCGGAAGGTGGGGGCGATCTGCTGCTCTGCTGTCAGTGGCAACTGGCGAAGGGTGGCGGATAAACCCGGTACTGAGCGGATCAGGAAGAAGACGGCCAAAAATGGCCGCTGAAGCTGACAGTTGGACAGAGTAAGCGAGGAAATAGCAGAACAACGGTAAATTGGATTTGACTAAATTGACTTTCCCAAAACTTTGTGAGCAGTTTATGGTAGACGCATCAAAAGAGAAAGCAGAAAGGGGAAGCCTGGAAAGAGAGAAGCTGAAGGGGTGGAAAGACAGCAGCGAGTGAAAGTGGCAGGAAGAACGCCCGGAAGGGCTCGATGTGGAGGATCCAGGCTGCAATGATTAAAGACTTGGCGCTTTAAAAGCCACACAAAAGGACAGGAATTAACTTTCATTTAAGCTAAGAACCTTGTCTTATGCCCTCGGGCTTTGCTTTTGTCCACTGAGTTGATTGGCCAGCAGAAAAGGTCTGATCTCTTTCTTTTAGAGTTTTCTTTCCTCTCCCTGGAAAGAGATAGAGATTGCAGGATAGAAGGAACTGGATTGATATAGAGACTGATAACTTTGGAAAGCATTGCTGAGAATGGTATGGTGTGAGACAGAAGAAAGAAGAAAAGAGAAAGGACATTAAAGAGAGACTGAAGGGTTTATTGGATTATATAAAGAAAAGAAAAAGAAAAAAGAAAACGCTGGGAAAGCGTAAAGCTACTAGCTGAGATTGAACTGTTAAAACTGTACTTGCATTACCATTAATTGATAGAGTTTCAGAGGGAATATACCAGCAATGTTGTTGTTGTTTAAACATCTGGAAGGGGAATAACGTAAAGGGGCTGAAAGTGGAAGAAAGAAAAGAGGGAAGTGGAAAGTGGACATTTTGGAAGAAGAGCAGGTGGTGGGAAAGTTTATCTAAAATGGCAAGCAATCCAAACTTAGCTAAGATTGGTGGGGGGAAGAAAAATGTAGCACAAGTTTCCAGGCCTATGAGCCAAAGACCGTTAGATGATATGCTTCAAAGAGAATGTTCCAATCCACTTAAAGAACTGCAGGTAATGATACAGGCTATTCAGGAAGCCATGATGAAGAATCATGAGGAAATTAAAATGGAACTTGAAGTAGTTAGGAATGTTACAGGAGAAATGAGAGAGAAGATTCAGGCAATGGATGGAAGATTTGAAGCTTTTCAACAGCAAATCGCAAAAAATGAACAGAAGTTGTTGGCAGTAGAGCAAAGATTGGAGAATGAAGAAAAGAAGGTGGAAGAGATGGACAAAAACTTAACTGAGGCTAATAAATAGTTAATGACAGTGGTGATGTTACTGGAAGTGGAGAAGGCGACCCAATATCTTAGATTCCAAAATGTTATTGAGGAAAGAGGAGAAGATCTTCCAGATAAGATGGTGGGTTTGCTGGCAGGAGCTTTGGAGATTGACAAAGAAGAGATGATTGCTGGTATGGATGAGACATACAGGGTACAGACAAACTATGGGAGACGGCATAACCTTCCCAGAGAGGTCCATGTAAAGTTTATAAAAAAGAAAACTAGAGATGATTTATTACATAGAACACGTGATGAACAGTTAAAATACGGAGGGAAACAAATTATTGTATTAAAACAGATACCAAAAAGGATGAGAGACCTCCAAAAGAACTACCTCTTCCTGACGTCCAGGTTACATCAAAGCAATGTAAATTTTAGATGGCTAACACCAGAGGGGCTTATTGTGACTTGGCAAGAGAAAAGGTTTAGATTAGATACAGTAGAGAAAGCGGAAGATTTTTATAGGAAATATTGTGCTTCAGAGGAAGACTTGAGGGATCTTGGAGAAGAAAGAGTTGTGGTTGAAAAGAGAAGAGATATTGAACGAATGTTGGAGAAAAGAGGGACAGAGCAAAGTATGGAGGAAGTGAGAGGGGGAAGAGGTCAAGATAGGCTTGAACAACTGGGGAGAAGCTTAGAAGAGGCGAAGGAAATAAGAATTACTAGAAGCACAAAGACACCACAAAAACAGGATAATGGGAGAGGAGTATAAGATTTGGTCAACAAATATTAGAGGGCGGAACACCCCAGTAAAGCATAGGAAAGTTTTTAGTAAGCTTATTAAATGTAGATATTATCGCCTTACAGGAGGTTCACATAAAAATGATCAAGGATATCTTTTAGAACAACCTAAATTAGGTACGCTATTTTCTTCACTAGACAAAAAAAAGAGGAGTAGCTCTGTATGTTAAGCAGAAGATAATTTCGAAACAAATTTATAATGATAAAAAGGGAAGAGTCTTGATAGTTGAGGCTAAGTTGAATAAAAAAATATAATAATTGTTGTAATATACACCCCAAATGGAGCACAAGTGTCCTTTTTTAAAAATCTTCATAATAAGCTGAGTGATATAGAGGGAGATGGTTTCTGTATAATCGGAGATTTTAATGCGATTGCAGATAAAACAAAAGACCATAAAGGCACAGAGGCAAGGAAAGGAAACAAAAAAAAACCTCTTCCCAAAACCTTTTTTGAGATGTGTACAGATCTTAGCTTACAAGACGTTTGGAGGGAAAGGAATTGTGATAAGCGGGAATACACATACTTTTCTAATAGGCATAGATCATGGACCAGGATAGACATGCTATGGTTCTCAAAAGAATTGGCCTCGGAAATTCAAGAAATTGATATCGAACCTAGTCTGTGGGCAGATCACAATCCGATAAGTTTTCGCTTGAAAGGACAAAGGAGCAGGCCAAGATGGACTTTCCAAAGAGCGATTCTTAAAGAAAAAGAATTTAAGGAAAGAATGGAGAAAGAGATGCACCTTTTCTTTCAAGCGAATGATAATGAGGACACTTCCTTGCAGAACATCTGGGATACGGCAAAAGCATATATGAGGGGTGTAACTATCTCGTACATGGCCAAGAGAAACAAAGAGAAAAAACAACATAGGATGAGGCTCGAGGAAGAATACAAACAGGCCGAAATACAATTTCAGAGAGATCATGAAAATAAAGGATTAAAAAACAAAATGGACTTAATTAAACATAAACTATCCATAGAGGATTCGGAAAAGTTAGCACAAAAATTACAAGCAGCTAAGCAAAATAATTTTGAATATGCGAACAAACTGGGTAGATGGCTAGCGTATAAATTAAGAAGGCAGAAAGAGAAGCAAAGAATTATTAATTTGGAAGACGAGAAAGGAGAGATTCAGGGGGAGGAGACTAAAAAAAGGTAAATTGCTCAAAGATACTATGAAAAATTATATAAAAGAAATGAGGGAATAAATGCAGAAAGGATAATAGAATACTTAGAGAAGGTAAACATACCCAAGATTACGGAGGAAATTAAATTTATGTTAAATGAGGAAATAAGAATGGCTGAAATAATTAGGGCTATAAATAAACAAAAGATCAATAAGGCGACTGGCCCAGATGGAATACCAGCAGAATTATATAAAGAACAACAAAATGCACTTAATCAATACCTATTAGAAGTCTTTAATGCCGTATTAACCGATGCTAAAATACCTAAGTCTTGGTCAGAGGCAAATATAATATTGATCCCAAAAGAAGAAGCAGAAAAAACACGGATACAAAATTATAGACCTATATCATTATTGAACTCTGACTATAAGATTTTTGCCTCAATAATGGCAGAGAGATTCAAAAAGTACCTAATTGATTTTATACATTCGGACCAAAATGGGTTTTTACCAAACAGACAGACTAAGCGGAATATAAGAACAATCCTAGACACTCTCGAATTTTATGAAGCGCATAGTGATTGTCAAGTGGCACTTCTGTTTCTGGATGCACAGAAAGCTTTTGACAATGTCAATTGATGTTTCAACAGCTAAAATTAATGGATGTTGGGGAAAATTTTTTAAATGCGATAACTGCAATATATTCCAAACAAAAGGCCCACATCATAATAAATGGAGAGGCCACTGATAAATTCAACATACAGAAAGGTACAAGACAAGGATGTCCTCTCTCGCCATTGTTATTTATTTATACATTGGAAATTCTTGCTAGAGTAGTAAGACAAGAAGAGCAGATTAAAGGACTTAAGATTAAGAAAGAAACATACAAACTTCAAGCCTATGCAGATGACTTAGCATTTATATTAGAAGACCCAGAACAATCAGGGCAGAAACTACACAATCCACAAAGAATGCTCCACTATGCCCCCAGAAACCTCTTGAATGGAGAGAAAGAAATGGTACTGAAAAGAAGAACAGGAGAGTGGTGGTTGTGGGAGATTCCCTGTTGAGAGGAACAGAGACAGCTATCTGCAGACCCGAAAGAAACTCACGAGAGGTGTGCTGTCTCCCAGGGGCACGAATCAAAGATGTGAATGATACCATAACGAGGCTCTTCAGTCCTACAGACTACAACCCATTCCTACTAATACATGTAGGCACAAATGACACTACAAAAAACAACTTCGAAACCATCTGCCATGACTTTGAAGACCTTGGACGGAAAGTGAAGGAACTCAGAGCACAAGTAGTTTTTTCGTCTATCCTTCCAGTGGATGGTCATGGAGAAAGAAGATAGGACAGGATTCTTGAGGTGAACAACTGGCTACGTCAGTGGTGCAAGAAGCAAGGATTTGGATTTTTGAACCATGGAGAAAACTACCTATATGATGGGCTCCTTGCAAGGGATGGGTTGCAGCTTACAAAGACAGGAAAGAATGTATTTGGCAAGTGCCTTGCTTCACTCATCAGGAGAGCTTTAAACTAAAACAAAAGGGGAAGGGAAGTAAAAAGTTAAACAAAAACACTCAGCCAATCAAACCAGGTGATATTCTTCCTCTCAGAAATAGAACAAAAGAACAAATGCAAAAAGATTGTAAGAAAAGTGGAGGAGGCAAGTCTACAACAGGTACCAGTCACAAACTAAAATGCTTCTACACCAATGCACGAAGCATGAGAAATAAAAAAGGAGAGCTGGAGATCTTAATTCAGGAAGATAAATATGATGTCATAGGTATTACTGAAACCTGGTGGGATAACACACATGGATGGAACACTGACATCGAAGGCTACAACTTATTTTTGCGGAACAGGCTTAACAAAAGAGGAGGGGGTGTTGCACTTTATGTTAAAAAAGCATTTGTCAGCCGGTGGGATGGCGACGGAGCAATCTCAGGGGAGCTCCGGGACAGATCTCTGTTTATCTGCCTTTTCCTCGGCTGCCAAGAGCGATTGCCGCCTGGAGGGATAGGCAATTTGGAGAGGAACTTCTGGTGCTTCGGCAGAGGTGAGGCGAACCCCGGGAGAGCCAGAAATAATCCAAGCTGAGAGTGATCCGGGAGGGGAGAGCTGCCCTGGAAGATCTCCAAAGAGGGAGAAGAGAAAAGCAGAAAGGGGGTGGAACTTCCCCCCCCATGGGCTAGCGGCGATAGAAAAGAAGGGGCAAATGAGACTGTTACCTTGACCAGCTGGACTTCGTGGGCTGAAAAGGGTAAAAATCAAAGGGTAGCCCTTCTTCCTTCTTTCTCAAGAGACGCAAAACTTAGGGTGAGAAAGTTCCGAGGGAGCAGAAAGCCGACATTTTGGCTATCACGGAAGACCATACAGCATTGAAGGGGAGAAAGGAGAAGGGAGACACCTACTGGCCGAGAAGAAAAATAGACACAGAAATAAAATAAATAAATAAAGGCTGTACAGAAAGGGAAGGGATAGGCAGGCAGACAATAGCGTGGAGGAAGCCAAGGCAAAGCTACCAGGAAGAAGAAAGTGTGGAATTGAGTCACAGAAGGAAGGTAGGGACAATATAAGCTGAACAGGGTTCCCTACATTGGGGAGAATCAATTTGATCTGGCTCCCTGATCATAGATGGCTCCTATCTTGGAACTGCCTGAATATTGACTCTTATCCCTGAACTGTTTGAATCCTGAGCCTTCTCCCTGAAAGATCAGAATATTGGATCATCATCAGAACACTGACTGGTGATTAATTTGGTTTATTTTAAAAATTAAAGAAAAGCCTGGCCAACAGTAGGCTGAACTCAGGATGGCCACCAAGCAGACCAAACTGATACCCCCAAAGGGAGCTGCACCCTCCCCAGCTCAGCTTCCTAAAACACCAGGGAATAATCTATCTGCCCTCCCATCCTCCCACTTACCTACAGGCCCCCAGACCCCCCCCCGTCAACCCAGGCCTCTCCAGCAACGCACATGATGAAAGAACTAAAAGAGATGATAGAGGCATTGGGAAAAAAGGTGGAGGAAATGGATAAGAAGTTGGAGGAAGTGGGCACAAGGATGGAGAGACGGTGCAAAGATATAGAACAGAAGCTGGAGAAACAAGGCAGAGAGTTAGAGAGGAAGTGGGAAGAACAAAGCAGGGCGGTGACTGCAGACCTGGATCAAATCAAGGAAACAATGCAAACACACAACAAGAGAATGAGAGATGAAATTGGAAAAAATTTTAAGGAGATCTGGGAGAGGGTTGAAAGAAGGATGGAAGAGGTGGAGAGTCACATGGAGGGACAAATAGCGGAGATGAAAAGTGTGGCTCAGGACCAATCCACTATGATGCAATATTGGCAGATGGCGAGAGCAATCAGATTTAGGGGATTGAGAGAGACAGCTAAAGAAGACCAAAGGGACCTGAAAAGAATCTTTGTAAAAGCCCTGGCAAAATTCCTGGGAGAGAAACCCGAAACTCTTTCGTGGCAAGTTGACAGAATCCACAGAGTCAACTCATGGATGGCAGCAAACAGAAACCTACCAAGGGACGTGGTTATCCATTTTGCAACAAAGGGGTTCCGGGACTTTATCTCTACAACGTCCTATAACAAGAAATTATATGTAGAGGAGCAAGAGGTGGCGATACTGAAAGAGATCCCCCCGAAGATGTTAAGAGACAGAAAAGACTACAAGTTCCTGGTCAATGAACTGAAAGCACACGCTCTACAATTTCGATGGGAAGCCCCAACTGGAATATCACTACTCTATAAAAGCAAAAGATACCATCTGAACTCAATCCAGAAAGCCAAAGAATTTCTTGAAAGGGAACTGAAGACGTAGGGACCTCAACCCACAACGAGGGACAACGTAGACTGGCCACATGAAAGAGGAAGGGACTTAGAACAACGATCAAACTCCTCAGAAGCACAGACCGCCACAGCAGCAGGAGAACTGAAAGGACCTCCACGGGATGCGACTGCACAGAGAATAAATGGCAATAAAAACATGGAAGCAGGGCAGACTACAGAGGCAAGGCAATTAAGGTCTACTACCAAACGCACAGACCAGCAAGAAAAGATCCCACAAAACAATATGAGCACCAACCCGGATACCATGGGAGTGAGACCAAAGAAGAAAGCAGGGGAAAAAGCAGAAGCGGTCTGGCAGGAGTATCCTGAAGCCGATCATGACAAGTAAATATTTGACTTGGAACGTTAACGGGTTAAACTCCTCACAGAAAAGGAGGAAAATGTTTCATTACCTGAATCAAGGCAAAAATGATATAATTTGCCTACAAGAAACGCACATCAGAGCAGCGGACCAGAAATATTTAACCAACAACAAACTAGGCACACAATTTGTTGCAGCGGCAGCAGGAAAAAAGAATGGAATCGTTATATATGTGCAGAAACATATAAGAGCTAAGCTAATAGAGTCAGACTCCCAAGGTAGATGCTTAGCAATCAAAATAGTACAGGAAGATAAGAAAATTCTGGTGATGGGCATATATGCACCAAATCAACAACAAGGAAAATTCTACAAATTGATACACAAGAAGTTAACACAACTCAATTACAGATCATGTATTATAATGGGAGACTGGAACGGTGTCATAGAGGTCGTCCTGGATAAAAAGAAGACAGCACCTAAACCGCAAAAACACTCCAAGTTGCCTAAATCCTTCTTCGACATAAAGGAGGACCTCGAACTAATAGACATTTGGAGGGAAAGACACGGCAAAGAGCAAGAATTCATGTTTTTCTCAGACAGACATCAATCATTCTCCAGAATTGACTTTATATTAACAACTAGCGACTTGCTGGTTAGCCTAAAAACGGTGAAAATCCTACCCAAAGTACTATCAGACCATAACCCGGTATGGATGGAATTAAGACATGGTCAGAAACTTAAGAGATCCTGGAGAATTAATGAAAACCTGTTTAAATATGAAGAAAAGGTGGCCGAATGCAAAAATGCTATGAAGGAATTCTTTAGCATAAATATGAAAGATGAGACACCCATAGAAATGATATGGGATGCCAGCAAGGTATATATGCGCGGGATTCTCATGGACATGAATAAAAGGCACCATCGTAAACAAGAACAAAAAAGAAAGGAGTTAGAAGATGAGATAAGTAAGAAAGAGCGGCTATTAATAAAAAGACCGGATGACAAAGTCACCAAAGAAGGAATCAAGATTCTAAGGAAACAATTTGACTTGTTGTTGGCAGACCAAGTGGCAAGGAATATACAATACGCAAAACATAAGACATTCTGTAATTCCAACAAACCTGGTCGGTGGCTGGCTTACATTTTAAGGAAGAAGCAGAAATCCCGCATAATTGAAAAGATAGAGTACAAAGGCAAGGAAGACTTTCAACAGGGAGTAATCAAGAAAGCTTTTACCGAGTTCTACTCAAAGTTATACGCCGAGGAGAAGACACAAGACGAGGAGATAGATAAGTTTCTACAAAATGAAAAGTTATTGATAATCACCGATGAACAAAGAGATGCCCTGAATGCATTGATCACAAAAGAGGAAATACACTCAGTGATCAAACAATTGAAAAAGGGAAAATCGCCCGGGACGGATGGGATAACAGTGACCTACTACAAGCATCTCCTAGAGGAAATGAGAACCCCTCAGAAAGTTATTTGTCAACATACAAGAAGGAGGCCAAGTTCCACCATCATGGAAAACAGCTTACATCTCCCTAATCCCCAAAGAGGGAAAAGATAACACACAACCTGAAAATTACAGACCCATCTCACTACTGAACACAGATTACAAAATCTTTGCAAAAATCTTGGCCAACAGATTAATGACTGTACTACAAAAAATAATTCACCCGGATCAAACTGGATTTATACAAGGACGTCAGATGAAAACTAATGTAAGACAACTGCTGAACATAATAGAGTATTTGGAAAGGCACAACCAGGTGCCTGCTACTCTCATGTTTGTGGATGCAGAAAAAGCCTTCGACAGACTGAATTGGCCGTTCCTGACAAAACTGGTCGGGGGGATGAAAATGGGAAAACAGTTCCTTAACTCCATACAGGCAATCTACCAGAAACAAACAGGCCAGATCATTGTGAATGGAGACTTAACAGACCCATTTAACATAGAAAAAGGTACGAGGCAGGGATGCCCGCTATCCCCCTTGCTATTTGTTTTAACGCTGGAGATACTACTGAACAAGATAAGAGCGGCAGATGACATAAAGGGCATACGGATTAGACAACAAGACTACAGACTAAGTGCCTTCGCGGACGACCTGCTGGTGACAATGGAGCAACCAATACAATCAGCTAGGAGATTGATGGAGATAATGAAAGACTATGGTAGGGTATCAGGCTTCAAAGTAAATATATCTAAGATGAAGATGCTAGTTAAAAATCTAGATAACAAAGCAAAATAGGACTTGGAAAGAATAACGGGTTGTGAAATAGTTACAAAAGTTAAATACTTAGGAGTGGAGATAGAAGCTACGAATGCAAAATTATACAAAAATAACTATGAGGTGCTGTGGAACAAGATACAAACAGATCTGGACAGGTGGAAATCATTACAATTGTCCCTGCTAGGCAGGATAGCGGCAGTAAAAATGAACGTATTGCCAAAATTCCTATTTCTCTTTCAAATGCTACCCATACTAAAAAAGGATGTGGACTTGGACGAATGGCAGAAGGGCATCAACAGATTCATTTGGGATGGCAAGAAACCGAGGGTTAAATTAAAAATCATCCAGGATACAAGGAAGAGAGGGGGTTTAAAAATGCCCAATCTGAAGTTATATTACTACGCCGCGGCGCTGGTGACACTGAGCGACTGGATCAACATAACGAACGACAGAATATTGAATGTTGAAGGGCATGGTCTACTATATGGCTGGCACGCATACCTTGTGTATGACAAAAAGGTCGACAAGAACTTCAGGGAGAACCCACTACGAACCCCGTTGTTGTGGGTCTGGAAGAAATATAAGTACCTACTACACGAAAAGATTCCCATCTGGACGATCCCCGGGCACGCAATAGGGGACATAAACGTATCACAAGGACAGGAAGTGGTGCCCTATAGTAAACTTGTATTGGAAGAAGAAAATGTGTTCTCATTAAAACCACCAAATACGCTAGCAGATGAAGGAATAGGGGGTACCTGGCTTTCATATTTGCAACTGCAGTCCAGGTGGCAAAAAGACCTGAAGAAGGGCTTATCCCTTACAGATGAGAACTTAATTGAACAGGTTAGAGAGCAGGGGATCATGCATATCAAACGAGTGTACGGTGCACTGATAGAAATTGACTCTGAAACTGTACTAGTCAAGAACTGTATGGTAAAGTGGGAACAAGATTTCGGGCATCCTATCACGATGGAAACGTGGGAGGGAATCTGGGTGAGAAATGTAGAATTTACGAAAGCGCAACATTTAAGGGAAAACTTCTATAAGATGTTCTATAGGTGGCATCTAGATCCGAAAAAATTATCATATATCTACCGAGACACCCAACCTAAATGTTGGAGGTGTGGTAGTATGGAGGCTACATATTTTCATGTATGGTGGACATGTAGAAAAATTAAGGCATTCTGGAGAAAAATATGGTGGACACTCCAAACCATTTTGAAAAAGCGTATTGAATTTCTACCTCAGGTTTTTTTGTTAGGGATCATAAAAGATTGCACTACCACAGAGACGAACTTAATTCTGAACTTGATCACAGCAGCAAGACTGCTGGTGGGACAATACTGGAAGAAGCCAGAAATACCACCTATTGAAGAATGGACTTTGAAAGTAATAAATTTGGCAGAAATGGCGAAAATATCGGCATATTTGAAGGATCGCTCAAATGAACAATATATGACAGACTGGAAACAATGGATAGAATATATACAAGAGAAACACCAATCAAATAAAATGTATCTGGCGTATAGTTGAGGCTTGACGTGAGGAGTGAAGAATGTTTACCAAATTTGACGTATACAAAGACTAATACTTACTGTTGTATTTTATGATTTATGATGACTGCTTCTTAATATGCTATTATGATTAATGTTGATTGCTTTAATTAAAAAAAAGCATTTGTCTCCTCAGAGATCCAGGTTTCAGAGAGTGGAAACTCAGTAGAATCTGTATGGGTAAGAATTCATGGGGAGAACAACAGAAAGGATACTATTGTAGGAGTCTATTATAGGCCCCCTGGACAAACAGAAGATATGGATGACCTCTTTCTAGATCAAATGGCTAAACTATCAGGAAAGCATGATATAGTGATTATGGGAGATTTTAACTATCCAGACATTTGTTGGGAATCTCTCTCAGGCAAAAGCCAGAAGTCTAATAAGTTCTTATTCTCTCTTGCTGACAATTTCATCCACCAAAAAGTGGAGGAGAAAACAAGAGGATTGGCTATCCTCAATCTAATCCTTACAAACAGGGAGGAAATGGTCGAGGAAATCAGAGATTCTGGGACCTTAGGAAGTAGTGATCATGTTATCCTTGAATTCTGCATAATAAGGGAAGGAAAGCCTGAGAGGACTCAGACTTCAAAGTTGGACTTCAGACGGGCAGATTTTGATGGACTCAAGAAGAGGGTAGGGGGGATCAAATGGCTGAATGTACTAAGGGATAGAAATGTCCAAGAAGGATGGGATATTTTGAGAAATGCAATACTAGAAGCGCAATCTTTAACAATTCCTCAAAGAAGGAAGAATGGGAAACATCTAAAGAGACCAGGGTGGATAAACCTAGAACTTAAAAACTTGCTAAAAAGGAAAAAAGAAATGTTTAAGAATTGGACGGAGGGATACATATCTAAGGAAGATTATAATGCAATCTGTACAAACTGCAGGGCAAGTATCAGAAAAGCTAAGGTTAATAATGAATTGAGGCTTGCAAGAGAGACTAAAAACAATAAAAAAGGGTTTTGGGGATATGTCAAAAGTAAAAGAAAAGTTAAAGAGGCTATAGGAAGTTTAGAGAACGAGAATGGGGAAGTGGTCAAAAGTGATCTTGAGAAGGCAGAGATTCTAAACTCCTATTTTGTATCTGTTTTTTCTAAGAAAGATAATGTAATTGCAACTGACCTTCACTGTGCTAGTGAAGGACTAAGAGAATTAAGGCATGTAATCGACACAGAGAAGGTAAGGGAACACTTAGCTAATTTAAATGAGTTTAAGTCTCCAGGTCCAGATGGATTACATCCTCGGGTACTGAAGGAATTAGCAGAAGTAATTGCTGAACCACTTGCTGTAATCTTTGAAAAGTCATGGAGAACAGGAGAAGTCCCAGATGATTGGAGAAGGGCAAATGTTGTCCCTATCTTCAAAAAAGGGAAGAAGGAAGACCCAGGGAACTACAGGCCTGTTAGCCTGACTTCAATACCAGGAAAGATTCTTGAACAAATTATTAAGCAACATATATGTCAGCATTTGGATGGGAATTCAATAATTAACAGCAGTCAACATGGGTTTGTAACAAACAAGTCATGTCAAACTAATCTAATTTCATTCTATGACAAAATCACGGAATGGGTTGATCAGGGAAATACAGTAGACATAGTATTTCTGGATTTCAGCAAAGCTTTCGACAAAGTATCTCACACCATCCTCATTGAAAAAATGATCAAATATGGGATTGACAGGGTGACTGTTAGGTGGGTTCATAACTGGCTTAGTAACCGTACTCAAAGAGTGGCTATAAATGGCTGCACATCCAACTGGAAGAAAGTCTCAAGCGGAGTGCCACAAGGCTCTGTTCTGGGCCCAGTTATGTTTAATATTTTTATAAATGATTTGGATAAGGGAATTGAGGGGAAACTGATCAAATTTGCAGATGACACAAAGCTAGGAGGGATTGCAAACACCAGAGCAGAGAGAGAAAGGATTCAAAAAGATTTAGAGAAACTCGAACAATGGGCTGCAACTAATAAAATGGTATTTAACAAGGAAAAATGCAAGGTACTACATCTGGGTAAGAAAAATGAAAAAAGCACATATAGTATGGGAGGAATCCAGCTGAGCAGCAGTACATGTGAAAAGGACCTCGGTGTCCTAGTGGATCATCGATTGAACATGAGGCAACAGTGTGAAGCAGCTGCAAAAAAGGCAAACACGATCCTGGGGTGTATCAAGAGAAGCATAGAGTCCAGATCACGTGAAGTTATTATTCCCCTCTACTCTGCCTTGGTCCGACCTCACCTGGAGTACTGTGTCCAGTTCTGGTCACCCCAGTTCAAGGAAGACACTGACAAACTGGAGCAGGTTCAAGGGAGAGCTACCAAGATGGTGAACGGTCTACAAACCATGTCCTATGAGGAACGGTTAAAGGAATTGGGAATGTTTAGTCTACAGAAAAGAAGACTGAGAGGAGACATGATAGCTGTCTACAAATACCTGAAGGGCTGTCACAGTGCAGAGGGATCAGCCCTGTTCTCACTTGCCCAAGGAAGGACTAGAAACAATGGGATGAAACTGCAGGGGAAAAGATTCAGATTAGATGTTAGAAAAAAATTTCTAACAGTAAGGGTGATCAACCAGTGGAACAGGTTGCCACAGGAGGTGGTGAGCTCCCCTTCGATGGAGGTCTTCAAGCAGATACTGGACGGCCATCTATCTGGGATGGTTTAGGGAATCCTGCCTCGGGCAGGGGGTTGGACTCGATGACCCGGGAGGTCCCCTCCAACTCTACGATTCTATGATTCTATGATTCTATGATTCTATTCGAAATATTGGAAGAGTATGGGGATCTGGCAGGTTTGAAAATAAACAGAAACAAAACAAAGATTATAACAAAAAATATGACTAATATACAAATAGGAAATCTCGAGGCAAAATTAGGCATACAAGTAGTTTCCAAATTAAAATATCTAGGGATAGTTATTTCAGCACGCTGCTCATCAATTAAATAAGACAATTATGGCAAACTGATTAAGAATATAAAAGTAGATTTAGACCGTTGGAAAAATTTGCATCTTTCATTACTTGGGAGAATTGCTGCCGTGAAAATGAACATCTTACCTAAAATGATATTCCTGTTTCAGAACATCCCAATCCAATTAGACAAGAAATTTTTTAAGGAGTTAAATAAAATAACCTTAGAATTTGTGTGGTCTGGTAAGAAGGCAAGAATAAAATTAAAGGCTTTACAGGATGCCAAAGAAAGGGGAGGTTTAGGTTTCCCAGATTGGGATCTATATTACCAAGCAGCGGCCCTAACTTGGATTAGAGACTGGATAAGCTTAGAAAATAAAAGATGTCTATATTTAGAGGGTTATGATCTCCAGCAGGGCTGGCATGCTCATATAAGGATGGGGCAAAGTAGAAATCATCAATATTTTTTAAGACATAAGGTTCGGCAAGAATTAATAAAAAGCTGGAATTTAGTTAAATTTTGATATTACACAAAGATTCCGGCTTGGCTATCCCCATTGGAGGCAGTCACTTATCCCAATTTGTATAGGAAAGATAAGGCTATTATATACAAAGATATTTTGACAGAAGAAGGTTATTTAAAACAAAAACAAGAGCTAAAACAACAAGGAATAGACTTGGAGTGGTGGTCTTATCTCCAGATACAAGCTAAATATATGAAGGATAAGCAAGAATGGGGTATTAATAGACAAGATATGGGGTTAGACAAGATATTGCTAGGACCAGATAAAAAACAAATAAAGAATATTTATAAACATCTGTTGGAACATAAACTATATGAGGAGCAGGTTAAAGAAACAATGGTGAAGTGGGCAATAGATTTAGGATATAATATAAATATGGATCAATGGCAGCAACTATGGGAGCGAAACAATAAAATTACTTTAGCGACATCATATAAAGAAAATTTGTATAAAATGATTTACAGATGGCAACTTCCTCCGGCCAGACTAGCTAAAATGTATAAAGGATACTCTGCTACATGTTGGAAATGTAAAAAAGAAAAGGGCACCTTTTTTCATATATGGTGGATACATAGAGAAGCACAGGTGTATTGGCGTAGGGTCTGGGAATGGGTAATAGAAATGACTAGCCAAAACATTCTATACCAGTGGTTCTCAACCTTGGGGTCGCGACCCCATTTGGGGTCGCGCGACCATTTCGCGGGGGTCGCCGGGCACCGCAGGCCGCCATTTTGTTTTTTTTATTTTTATTTTTTTAAATTTTTTAAATTTTTTTTTATTTTTTTTGGTGCGCGCGCACCGCGTACGCTTAGATCCGCCCGTCGCACCGGAAAAAAAATAAAAAAAATAAAAAAAATAAAAAAAAACAAAATGGCGGACCGCGACGGGTGGATCCGCGCATGCACGGCGTGTGCGACGGGCCAATCCGCGCAGGTGCAGATCCGCCCGTCGTGGCCGCCATTTTGTTTTTTTTAATTATTTTTTTTTAAATTAAAAAAAAACAAAAAAACAAAATGGCGGCCCGCGACGGGCGGATGCGCGCATGCGTGGCACGTGCGACGGGCCGATCCGTGCATGCGCAGATCCGCCCGTTGCGGCCGCCATTTTGTTTTGGTTTTTTTTGATTTTTAAAAATTTTTTTTTAAAAAAAATAAAAAAAAACAAAATGGCGGCCCGCGACGGGCGGATGCGCACATGTGTGGTGCGTGCGACGGGCTGATCTGCGCATGCACGGATCCGCCTGTCGCGGCCGCCATTTTTTTTATTTTTTTAAATTTTTTTTTTAAAAAAAATTTTTTGGTGCGCACGCGCGCACGCGCGCACGCGTCCGGGTCGGGGTCGCGGTGCGCATGGGCGGGGCAAGTGGGGTCTCAACCTGAGAAAGGTTGAGAACCAGTGTTCTATACAAACCTGAGGCATTATTACTAGGAATATTAGAGAAAAATGTTAATAAAGAGGACACATATCTAATCATTCATGTGGTTACAGCGGCAAGGATTTTATTTGCTCAAAAATGGAAAATAATGCAAATACCGAGTGAGGAAGATCTAATAAAGAAAATTATGTTTTGCGCAGAATTAGATAGGTTAACTAAAAGATTAAAAAACCAGGAAGATACAGAATTTTATTTGATATGGAACAAATTTTATAGATGGAGGGGGAAAAAAGATAGAGGTCACAAATAATGAGACAAAATAAAAAATAGAGATTAGAAATGTATAGTTTATATATAGATAAGTTATATGTAAATAATGTATAATATGGACTGAGATGTATGTCAAAGACGATTTACCATGTTCAATGTTTTTAACCCTTTCTGTATTCAATAAAAAACTTTAAAAAAAGAACCGATTTTAAAATGGTGCGGCCCCCTTTTAGAGCCCCCCTGCACAATACCTTGCTGGCCAATCATTTCAAAGGATCTTTTCCCGCCGTGCGCGTGCGCGCAAAGCTGGGAGCAGCCTTTCTTGTCCCGGGCATCCACATGGTCTGCCCGGGCCAATCGCTGCAGCCTGCACCTGCCAGCCCAGGACATAACGGTATGTATATATGTTGAGGCTTTTGTGTCTTTAAAGTGAGAGAGTTCATGTGAAATGGAAAAATGATTGCATTGTTGGTGGCAGATGCATGAAACCCATTGAAAGCAATGTAATTCCCTCAGTTTCTCCACCTTACCTGGTTAACAATCAGCCAAATAGTTTGGAGGCTGAGAAAAAAGGGGGGGAGAGACCTTTTGACTGCTTCCCCCACCCCATGCATTCTGTTGCCCCTCCATCCCATTCTGAGTGGGATGTCTTGGACAGGAATACTGCAGGGATGTATGATGCAACTGTTAACCAACTTTTCCCATGAGGGACAAGATTTTTAAATATTTAGGAAACTACTGAAATAGCCATGGTGAGTAATCTCATCCTGTTTTGCCTGGCCAGCAAAGCAAGGGTGAGGAGAAACTCTCTTCCTCTTTTCTCTTTTTTCTCCCCCTCCCCCAAGAAAATGGGATTATGAGAGAAAAGGACAACCCAGGTTTTCATCAGTTCCCTGAAGAAGGAATGTTTGAAAGTAATTTAAAGGAGAATGTAAGAATTCTGCTATTGGTGGGAGGAGAACAGCAATTTATACAATCTCTTCCTCCAGCTGGTACTATTACAACCCAGGTGTAGTATATGACTAGGCTGAGTCCAAGGGAGGGGTCAAATGCATCTGGAATTAAGGAGAAACTTCCTAACAGCAAGGACAATCAGTGAAACAGCTTGCCTTCAGACGTTGTGGGTGCTTCATCACTGGAGGTTTTTAAGAAGAGACTGGACAGTCACTTGTCTGAAATGGTACAGGACCTCCTGCTTGAGCAGGGGGCTGGACTAGAAGCTCTCCAAGGTCCCTTCCAGCTCTATTCTGATTTCTCATTTCTCATCAGTCATGAGTATCTGCATGCCCACAAGAAATCTAAGTCCAGTCCACCTTGAATTCCTTTCTTAACTCCCACTATTTTTCCTTGACCATTATTAGTTCAGATTCTTGTAGAGAGCTTAAGCTTGCAATAAATCTTTATACTCATTTGAACTGCCTGAATCTCCTGATTTCCCCAGCGCTTGACATTAACTTGAACTACTCTCTTCCACCAAAATTTTTCACAGGCTCCAGAATACCCTAGCCATGACCTTAGATCCCAGAGCTGCAGCAATAGCAGATGAGCCAGACCTCCACTTTGTCAGCAGATACCAAGACAGCATTGAAGATGAAATCAGAAATCTTGCAGCCAATTTTCAACAAATGATGCAGCAAATGCATATCTTAACTCAACAAGGCATACCTCTGCAACCACAACCACCTGCTCCACCCGCCCAGGCACAACTGCCTGTTCCTGCCACACTCCTCCCCAAGTCTCCCAGCTGCCTACCACAGAGATTCACTGGTGAGTCTGATGAGAACATTCCTAGCACAGTGCAATGTGTTCATCAGCACCCGACCTGGGGATTTTTTTGACAGACAGATCAAGAGTCTCCTTCATCCTCACGCTTTTAATCAACTCTGCTGCTAAGTGGGTGCTTCCACTCATTGAAACCAATGACCCTGTCCTGGATAGTTACCCAGCTTCCTCATGTTGGAAACGTGATTAAAATACCAACAAAATTGGATTGGTAAGAAAAAGAGTTTATTCTGCAGAAAATAGAAAAGCGGTTTGCAAAGCGCGGTGGATCCTGGTGAGAGACTTCAACAGGAAGTTCTAAACCCAGAGACCACACCAAAATATTCAAACACATAACATTATATACACTCCTATCGCGATGCCCCCATCCCCTCCCCTTAGGTCCCATTTGAGAGGACTTCCGGGGGTACAATCTGTCCGATTCGCCTAGCCAGAATACATCGTCCCCCCCTATGGTTACATAGTTCCGAACTTCCCTCTGTCATCCTTTTGTCTTGTTAAGTGTGTCTTCTAGCCAAGCCTCCTGGAATCTAGTGCCTACTTGCAGGGCTTGGCTATTGTCTAATCTTTCTATTGTTAATCAATTGTGACCATTTTATTTTTAAACTTTTCCGTTTCTCACACTCACTAGATTTAGAGACCATTTTGGAGACCCTATCAGCATAGAAACTGCTGAACAACACATCTACCAACTCTGCCAGGGCAACAACTCCATGAGAGCATACTTTGAAGATTGCAAGCTCATTCCAGCAGATCTGGATTGAAGTGAGCCAGCCTTAAGATCACAATTCAAGAAGGGGCTCAACAAGGCCATAATCACACAACTGATACAACAAGGTATTCCCCAGGGTCTACAAGACTTCTATCTAGCCTCTATAACAGCTGAGTCTCGACTCGAACTTAAAACATTTTTGGCAGCCCCAGCCAACCACTTCCAAAGCTGACTTCCCCATCACTATCCCTAGCCTCCCTGCCCCCTTGGATTTGGACAATGAAGCACTGATACAAATTGGAGCCTCCAGACAAGCCCTGGGAGCAGAAGAACAGCAAATCTGCAGAGACCTCACCCTGTGTTTCTATTGTGGAGAGCCTGGCCACATGGTCAAGAATTGCCTTAATAAACCTCACAGGAGAGACAACAGTCAGCCCGACAATGTCTCCACTACTCACTTCCTAGACAGCAAGCCCCAAGATCAGGGAAATGAGACATGTCCTCCCTCCACAAGCTCACAGGGGGACCACCCAAGCACCGAATGGAGCTCAATTACCTCTACACTCAGGTACATTAATACAATTTGATTCTACCCTGGCACTTCCCAGAAACCACCATCCCTGATTTTGATAGATTCTGGTCAACCTCCAACTTTATAAGCCTAGCCACAGTCCAGAAACTTAAGATCTTTATAGTTTCCCTGAACTCTCCATTGTCAGTGATAACTATTGATCACCAAATTTTAAAAGCAGGCCCCATTACTCATGCCACAATGCCTTTGAAGTTAACAATAAATCAGCATTCTTGTTCTGGATCATATAGCTCTATGTAACCTCGTACAGCTCTACCGGTATGTAACCCTAACTAGAGAGCATGTATCAGTATGTTAGAATATCTGGCAGTTATTGGGTTAAATGCTGGTTTTGTTGATGGGTCAGTGGGAGGAGTTTCTAAAGGGCATTGGGAGACTTCCTGGACACAAGCCACATGGGAATGCCTTTGTTCATCCAGCCTCATGGCCCCTAGCCACACAGCTTGGAGATCTTATGCTTATGCCAATATGTGATGCTTATGCAGAAGAAGAGGGGAAAATCCATTATCAATTTATATATGGAAATGAACAGAGAGATGTAATATACAGAAGCAACATCATAAAAGCAAGTATTCCTCTGAATAAACATTTATCTGCTTTATAATCATTTCTATTGAGTCATCTATCTGTACTAGATTGAACTTGAAGCAGTCTGTTCTGTCTGGAACAGTATAGTAAATTGATAGGATTAATTCTTCTCTGATCTCCTGCAACAGTTTGAAGGAAGAAAGTAAAATCATTAGTCTTTCTCTACATCAGCCCTTAAGGAAGTAAAGTAAATATTTTCTTGCATGTGAAAGAATGCTCAGAGTCATACCAGCTTTATAAAGGCAAAGTAACTGGATGTGGCTACATTCCTTCAATCCACTGCAACAGTAATCGATGGGGCCAGTCTCCCACTAAACGCCTGCAAAGTAAAGTCAGTGTGTCTGTTTGGCAGACAGCGTTTCAAAGAAGGTGTGATTCAGATGCATTGTTTTGTTGATTTGCTGTTAACTCTGCAAGTAGCCACTGCATAATAAAGTTTATCTGTATATTGACAAGCATCTGCTGGCAAGGATTCATTACTAGTCAAACGCTGCATACAAGCCAACGTTTAAGTCAAAAAGATATTGTGCTGGCCAGCTCAGGAAAAGTTTAGCCTTCTTCAGCCACTTTCAAAACAGTTGTTAAGGTAGTTTTCATGTATTTCATGTTCAAGAGAAGAAAGCAGTTGTGAGCAGCAACCCCCCTTCCCCCTTCCTTTGCTGGCAATTCGTCTTGAGGCAATGAGGGGATAGTTTCAAAGGATTGTCTGTGAATTCAACTCAGTTTGCCAGTAAGCCTTGAAGAGCTTTGTTGTTAGCACGTGAATTAAACTAACTTGTTTGGAATGTCTGGGAATGTATGAAACTAACCCTTTAAATGAACATAGCAGGATGGAAAGGGTTTCTTGCTAACTTTAGCATTCTGTTGGCTTTGTTTGATGGTCAGAAAGGGTGATTTTCCCCCTCTTTTCGGGCCCCAACACAAGCAATAAAAACATTTGTCGCCTTAGCAACCAGGCCAAATTCCTCATCACTAAGGAAAGCAATTAAGGCAATTAACCTCTTCACCCAGCCACAGCACTGGTGAAAGAAGCTAAACTCCCCCCTCCCTTAGGAATGCTTGGAATTTCAACCAATGTCAATGGAATAAGAAGGCATCTGGTTTCAGAGGCAGAACCAACCCCAATAGCATTGCTATTGGTCAATTTATACATTTCACCTTCATACAATTTCTTGCTTCTTGCAATCTATATGCTGGATTACAACAACTTGATAATTAATTCAGCACATAGCAGACTCATACCAAGCCAAGCCAAGAGTACCCCATAGAGGGAAAGAAGGTACTTCACTGCATGCATCACTAACTACGCAGAGTGAATCTGTTAGTTAAAGTGCAAGCTACTTAAATTTATCCCAAGCTACCAGCACCCCTTAAAGGGCACAGAGTGAACTTCACCAAAGTATTCACTCACTCAAGCTGAAGACCAAGTTGTTCCAGTTTGAGGGAAATTAAGGAGAAGAAAGCAGATCCAATTGTCCTTGCTTATTATCACAAGCTGATGACTAAGGGGTTCCAGCCTGCAACTTAATGGCCAGGTGGGAGTTTTGTAGCTCTACATTCTCTCAGTGGCCACTAGCAGTAACGTGGTAATAGGAAGAATTTGGCTGGCCTTTCTTCAGACACCCCCTAGTGGCTAAAGGAGGAACTACACACAAGCCTTTAATCACGCCCAGAGAAAGCCCTCTAGTGGACAAAGGGTGTACCTCAAAGGAAGAGCACCCTGGTAGCTGACCCGCAGGAAGGGACCCCTAGTGGCAAAGGGGTGAATTTCACTGAAGTACCCACAAACGCAGGAGAACGCACCCAGTGGTGCCTCCACCCACAGACAGCACCTCTGAAGCTGATCTGCAAGTAGCGACCCCTAGTGGTCAAAGAGAGAAGTTCTTCAAATTTTCTTCAAAATAGCTGGGAAGAACACTGAACCTACCCTAGCCATGGCAGAGTGTCCCACTGGTCTAGCAGAAGGGGTTCAACCAACCAGTCTAGTTGAGACACCCCAACCAGCTGGCCAAAGAGAAATGCTGCAAACAGCCAACCTTGACCTGCACACAGAGGCTGAAGCTCAAGCCTCAGCAAGGCCAAAGACATCTCAGAGCCATTATGACCTGAGGCGACAAAGAAAGCCTACTGAAGTCATGCGGTCGAACCTGTTGGAGAAATGGGACACCGTGTACAAGTGCCATGAAAGATGCTGGGAGAGATGGCACAAACTCTACCAAGAGCAAAAGGAGGAACTCTCCCCCGAACGTGCCCAAGCAGTGGAAGGAGATAAGGAAGACGCCTTCGCACAATGGATGGACTCCGAAAAGCAACTCGTAGACATTCAGACACAATTAGGAGACTCAAGAGTTGATAGCAAGATGCAAAGCCTCAAACTGTTAAACAAGGAACATGAGAAGCTCCTGGAGAGTCCACAATGCTCTCCAGAGCGCGAGCCTCGCCTGAGAGACAAACCAGTCAAGAGGGCCGAGTCCGAAGTTTCCCGCTATTCACATGCACCATCCCAACGTGAGATGTGGCCCATCTCACGCATCTGGAAAAGCCTCATCTTTCTGCCATACATTCAAGGCACATTCCAGCGTGTCACAACAATCTCACGCCACAGGCGCCTCCCGCCATTCAAAGGCTTCTTCTCGCCAGAGCCAAGCATCTCGAGTCTCAAGGGCAGAGAGCCTTGCCACCCGTCTTTCAGAAGCGTGAATCAATACTGCAATGGCTGGAGTTGCTGCCCAAGCAGCAGTAGAAGAAAAGCACCAAAAGGAAGACTTGGCAAAGGCGGAGACTGAAGCAGCTCTACGTGTAGTAGAGGCTGAACAATGACAAAGGGAAGATGTAGCCAAAGTGCAAGCTGCATCAGCTCGTCATGTGGAAGAGGCACAGCATCAGCAGAGGGAAGATATGGTCAAAGCTCATGCCAACTTCGAGATGTCCCAACGCCAATAGGAAGCAAAGGAGGCAGCCATATTACAAGCGGCTCTCCAAAGAGAGCTAGAAGAAGTTACATCTACGAACAGGCTGGAAGGGCTAGGAAGGGAAAACCCTCAGTCATGTACAGGCCTACATGGATAACCAAAGCGTGTTTCAGCATGAGCAGGTGAGAGCGCCACAGCCAGCCACAAGCCCCCCAAGACCGAGTAGACGAACAGAAGAATTTCAACGACCAGATGCGCCGGTCAGCCACAGAGTTGATGTCATGACACCTAGGTCATGAGATCTTCCCGCCGTCGCTGCTCCATTGAACCCACTGAATCACACCCTTGATGGCAACAGGATGGGTCCACCAGCAGCGACAACGGCTACACAGCGGGCAGTGCTACAAGATCTTTCTGCCGTTATTGCCCCACGGAACCCGCCGAACCATACCACTGATGGCAATCGGATGGGTCCACCTGCAGTGCCAACGGCCCTACAGCAGAACCAGCCATCGCTCGGGGACGAGATTGAAAGAGCTCGAGCCACACTAGAGTCCCTGCTGTGCCAACAGGAGACAGCATCCCAAGGAGCCACCACCAGACCTGACCACAGAGGAGAACCTCGAACACCAGCCGTGCCATCCTACCAGGGAGCTAGCTACACTCTACCAGAAAGACAGACCCTCCAACAAGTAAGCAAGCAGGAACCTGGGTTCCCTCAGCTCAACGCCAGAGCAGAGGAGTTCAGACCAAGCCAACAAAGTCCCTTGCACGTGACATGGCAAAATACCCTCAACCAACAATACGCTGAAGGAAGTTACCAGCCAGCCATGGTGCATGCCCCTGCTCCCGGAAGGGAAGCACCACCTCCACCAAGCTACAGCACACACATGGGATTGATGCATCCCCCAATGTACGTTGGAAGAAGGTTGGAATTGGCAGCCAGAGGCGTACGAAGATTACCATCAGTGTTAGAATGGGAGACCTTACCAGATGTTTGCAGCGAAATCTCAACACCAGAGACAACAAGAAAAATACCTCACTTAGCACACATAGCCAATTTAATCCCTCCTCTAGATCCTGAAGCTGAAATCCTACTCATGGTGGGAAGAGACGCCCCAGAGTCCATTGGCTCCGATGAAAGAATCAAAGGTCCACCAGGAACCCCAGTAGCCATTAAGATGGAACTAGGATGGGCCATAGGAGGGACGGTTTGTGTTGATCAATCGCAAACCCCAACCCAGGTGAGCATCTCAAAAATCTCCATTCCCAGTAATGGAACAGCACCTCACCTAAAACCACACCTAGAACACTGCACGCTTGTGACAACCAAACCTGTTTTGGAAGCAACAGTGTTCCAGACAAGCAAGAATTACAACAACTTAGCTTTGTCCATAGAGGACAAACAAGACAAACAACGTCTCCAAGACTGGGAGTCATGAAGCGTACTCCCAAGATGTCTCCAAAGCATGCAAGTGCAGCGCACGTATGTCTCCAGCTCACCCGCCACAGTGCAGAAGAAAGAATTGTATGCTTCCTTAGATGTGTCTACGAAGGTAAATGCAGCCTTAAGATGCGTCACAGTCCACAGCGGGGAGAGCCACACTTACGTCGTCTTATTTGCAACCATAAGATACATCAGAATCTACAGCGGGGAGTGCTGCAGTCTCGGTGTCTTCTTTGGAAAAGCAAGACTAACAATGCAAGAAGGCCACACCATACCAAGGTTAGAGCTATGTGGTACCACTTTGGCTGTAAAGCTCACCAACTCGACAGTGAAGACGTTGTGCCTTGAACTACAGTCTACCACCTTCTACGCAGACAGCAAGGTGATGTCAAGCTACATCTGCAAACAAAGCAGACATTTCTACATCTATGTAAGCAACAGAGTGAAAAGGATTGAAACATCTTTAAGCCCTGAACAATGGCAACATGTGCCAACAAATAAGAACTTTGTTAACCAAGTGAAGTGGCCCAACCTTGCCACACAGTTAACAGAATTGATCTGGCTAGAAAGTCTTGAGTTCTTGGCCTGTCCAAACAGACAGATGCCACAGAGACCAAAATGTTATGCACTTCCAGCTTCAGATCAAAGTGCCAACCTTCAACCTCAGACACCCAGTAAACGTCAACCAATCCACTTCAAAACCCTGTCTAAGGGGAGACACCTGAAATTAGGCATAGTTTTGATTGTCTTGATCACTTGTCTCAGCACCCCAAGAATTAGCCTTGTAGGAGCCTGCAAGGACTTACTGACTATTGAAGATATTTGTCATGATCTGATGATAGACAAATGTCTGAAGGCCAAAAATTGCCTTCCCCATGCATCTCACACAGGTGAAGTGTGCATAGGCGAAGCGTGGGAGCACATGATTGGTGCACCCCGTGAAATCATGGACTCTATGTTGTTAAAGATGCCCACACCCACACATGAAGTCCTCACTACCCTGATGACAACAGTAGCAGCCATCTTCAATACTCCATCGGTGGTTCCAGACCCTTCGGTTCTTGAGTATCCTGAGTCTTCTGCAGCTGCTGTTGTTCCTGATTCTTCAGCTCCAGCTGTTCCTGAGTTTCCAGATGTTCCTGATCCTGATTCTTCAGCCCCAGCGGTTCCCGTGTTTCCAGATCCAGCTGTTCCTGTTTTTCCAGGTTCTTCAGTTCCTGAGTATCCTGTGAATCCAGTTCCCTTTGTTCCTGAAAAATTTTGGGTTCCAGTTTTTCTGTTCCAGATTTGGTTCCAGTTTCCTTTACAGGAAGAAGACCTTGTCTCGCTGAGAGACAAGAACGCATACCAGAACTATTGGCCCATGGGACTTGTGCACTGGGCCCACCCAGTTGATGAACTACTTTGCCAAGCTGAGGTCCAGATCGTGAAGCTACGTGAGTCAGGTCGTGACTCAAAGACACTTGTACCAGGCCGATCACCGATTTGGTCCCGTTGCTGATGAAGACTGAACCAGAAGATGAAACCTTGAACTATGTATTGTGTTTATGCATTGTTTGATGTAACACTTGCTTGTTTTTGCATAATTGTGCATGTTTTATATTTACTTTATAGTTATGCATGTTTGATACCAAGTTTTTACCTATTTAGTCACAAGTTAGTTAACAATGAGTATTGCATGCCTTAATGCTATGCTTTTTGCTATTTCAGTTAGTTAGTAGTGGAAATATAAATTTCCAAGCGGGGAGTGTTCTGGATCATATAGTTCTATGTAACCTTGTATTGCTCTATGTAACCCTAACTAGAGAGCATGTATCAGTATGTTAGAATATCTGGCAGTTATTGGGTTAAATGCTGGTTTTGTTGATGGGTCAGTGGGAGGAGTTTCTAAAGGGCATTGGGAGACTTCCTGGACACAAGCCACATGGGAATGCCTTTGTTCATCCAGCCTCATGGCCCCTAGCCACACAGCTTGGAGATCTTATGCTTATGCCAACATGTGATGCTTATGCAGAAGAAGAGGGGAAAATCCATTATCAATTTATCTATGGAAATGAACAGAGAGATGTAATATACAGAAGCAACATCGTAAAAGCAAGTATTTCTCTGAATAAACATTTATCTGTTTTATAATCATTTCTATTGAGTTATCTATCTGTACTAGATTGAACTTGAAGCAGTCTGTTCTGTCTGGAACAACTTGAAGCAGTCTGGTCTGGAACAGTATAATTCTGAAGAGTTAACCCTCTTTGTAGCTGAACACATCGATCTTCCACTAGTGCTGGGAACTGCTTGATTATAACACTACGACTCCACTATGAAGTAGAAGAACTGCTCTATTGCCTTTTGAAAATCCTGAATGCCTTTCTCACTGTGATCAGCCCTCCAAAGCCCCCCACCCTAAAGGTTCACAGAGAGATTCCCAATCTGCCAAGTAAATACACAGACTTCACTGATGTTTTTGAGGAGCAGTGAGCCTCGGCCCTCCCCCCACACAGAGACTGTGATTGTCCCATTAAACCTGGTCCCTGGTGCCAAAATTCCCACCAAGAGACAATACCACATGTCTACTACAGAATTAGAAACTTGAAAACAATATTTGGACTCTAATTTGCAAAAGGGATTCATAAGACCCTTCCAGTCTCCTGCCTTGGCTCCCACCTTCTTCATACCTAAGAAGCAAGACTCCAGTGAGCCTAAAAACAGTGAGAATCCCCCACTGAGAGTGGTCCATGATTACAACACTTTAAATGCAGTCAGAGTAAGAGACCATTATTCATTGCTGTTAATTTCAGACCTATTAGATCAGGAGTATCAAACTCAATTT
Organism: Bothrops alternatus; assembly: GCA_034064705.1. NCBI lineage: Eukaryota > Metazoa > Chordata > Lepidosauria > Squamata > Viperidae > Bothrops > Bothrops alternatus. The sequence goes on along the minus strand of JARGCV010000014.1, from coordinate 4,925,284 downwards.
CATTGAGGGCCACATCAGCATTATGGTTGCCCTCAAAAGGCCAGGTGGGTGGGTGTGGCCTGCTTGACGCTGCTCACTGGGAACAGCTGACTCAAGATGACTGGGTCGGGACAGAACAAGTTGCACTGGCTAACTCGACGTGGGGACAACTCAGTGCCCCACAAGCTCCTTGCCTCCCCAAACTGCTTGCAGCCAAGCACATGTGCACACACAGAGACACACCACATTCCAAGTTTGGGGACTTTTATCCACAGAGGAAGGAGAGGGCCTTCTCCCCAAGTCCAGGCATGATTGGCAGTTTTCTAGCTCAGATGTGGATAAAAGTCTCCAAGCTTGGAATGATGTGTGCGTGTGTGTGCGCATAGCACGCCAAAGGAGATGTTCTTCTCCCAATCACAGACACTGTTGGTGTTTCCCTGTCCGGTGCCCCCTCCCAGCAAACCAGGAGTCCAACTTCTGCCTTGATAGATCTCTGGAGAACAAGAGAGAGGAGGCAGGGGAGCAACTCTCCCCAGTCCTGCATGAGGGAGGCTGGCCCTTCTTGAAAAGGAATCCCCATTTCCAATCATGTGTGGTAAGGATGCTGGCTTGTTGGAGCAGCCTTCCCTCATGCAGCTCCCCCGCCACCCCCTCCTCCTCTCCAGAGATCTTTCAAGGCAGAAGTTGGACTTGGAAGAAACTGCTTCCTGGAAACATTTGCCACATCAGCATTATGGTTGCCCTCAAAGGGCCAGTTGCATATAAGACTATTGTATTATATTAGTTCAGGAGTGTATTATGTCTAAGATGTGGGCCAAACAGGATTGACATTTCAAATATGAACAAATAAATTATTTCAAATAAATCTGCAAAAACAAATTTAAAACATAAGCTTTTTAGTTCTCTCTCTCATGCCATTTTGTCCAAACTGGATGTTTGGCATCTTTTTCTTGGCTACAAGTTCATCCATGTTTGGGGTTAGGTTCTGAGCTGTGGAAACTCTCAGGATAGAGTGGAGGTGTGTATCAGTGAGAAGACTTCTGTGTGTGCTTTTGTTCACCCTCAACACAGAGAAAGGATGCTTACACAGGTATGTACTATCAAACATGCAGAGCATTCGAGCAGCTTGTAGGCGGAGGTGGGGGTCATCATTTCAGGGATGAACCTGGTGAACTGTGCGGTCCCTACAGAATTATACTTTGCCTTAAGTGTGCTGTTACATTGGAGTTTTATCAGCTCCATCTGGATGTTTACAGGTGCTTTCTCCACGTCAACTGAAAATGGATTACTGAGTAGTCCAAAATTGAATTTCTATGCTTCAAAGTCAACAAAGCGATGTGTAAACTCCATCTGAAGTGTGCTCAGTTTATCAGGAAAATGAGCATCTGAGAACACAGTGGTGGAGACTTGGTTTATGATTGTTTGGCAACAGGGAAAGTGACTCAAGTTTCCTTGCTGCATCTGAGTCTTCCACAGTCGCAGCTTTACTTGAAAGGCTTTCACTGCATCATACATGTCTGTGATCACACGGTCCCATCCCTGAAGCTGAAGGTTTAGCACAGTGAGATGCTTAGTTATGTCACACAGAAAAGCTAATTCACACAGCCACTTTTCATCCTGCAGTACTGTGGAGTCTTTTCCTTTACTTTCATTGAACTGACAGATTTCCATACGCAACTCGAAAAATCTATTGAGCACTTTTTCTCGACTTAGCCATCGCACCTCTATGTGTTAGGGCAGATCACCAAGTTCAGAATGTATTTTCTCAAGAAAATACTTAAATTGACAGTGATGTAAACCTTTGGTTCTTATAAAGTTAACTGTCTGTGTTACTGTGCTCATTACATGTTCCATCTTCAGGCCTTTTCCGCATAGTGTTTCCTGGTGTATGATACAGTGATATGCGGTCAGCTCACCTGTGCAATTCTTGCTCTTCAACTTCTCTCGCATCCTTCCCACTAATCCACTCTTTTCCCCACACATTGAAGGTGCTCCATCTGTTGTCAGTCCTGAGTCCTGTAAGTTTGTCCCAGGGCAGTTTCATGTCATTTACACATTTAGATACTACTTCAAATATGTATTTTCCTGTGGTAGTGCCATGCATTGATTTATATCCAAAAATTCCTCTGTAATGCATAAACTTGAGTCCACTCCACAGATGAAGATTGTCAGCTGTGCCATGTCAGAGATGTCAGTGCTCTCATCTACAGCAAGGGAATATGCAATGAAATCTTTTCTCTTTTCAACCAATTGTCCTTGTAAATCAGTGGCAAACTCACATATCCAATCAGCAACAGTATTTCTGTTTAGGCTTACATTAAAAAAAATGCTTGCTTTTGGTCTGGACACAAGACTTCGACTCTTTAATCATGCAGCGCTTCAAAAACTCCCCCTCTGTAAATGGCTGGGCTGATTTAGCTATCTCTTCTGCCACTATAAAACTAGCTTTCACGGCAGCTTCACTTTGTGATTTTGCTTTTGTGAACATATGCTGCCATGACATCAGACTCTTTTTCAAGTCTTCCACCTTCTGTAGCTTCTGCTGTATGTCCAAGTTTTTGTACTTGTCCTGATGTTTCATCTCATAGTGCCATCTCAAGTTATATTCTTTAAATACAGCCACAGTAGCTCTGCAAACAAGGCACATGGCCTTATCTTTTATGTCAACAAACAGGTATTCTGCCTCCCACCTCTTTTGAAAGCATCTTTTTTCAAAGTCCACTTTCCGTTTGGTGATTTTGGGGGGTTTAAATATCAGCACGCAGGTCTTCTTCATGGCAGATGTATATATGGAGTATGAGACTGCACAGAAAGCTCAAAGTTCCAGGTGCTGCGTGAGGCAAGCAGTTGTGAGCGCTCTAGGTATCCACTCTGGAGGCTCAGTAGGATGCTGTGAGTCCAGATGTTTTGAGCAGATTTAGCAGCATCACAGCATCTATGGAGAGAAAGCAAGTGACTGCAGCCCTCTTTGATATAATTTAAATTATATATATTTATACAAGAGAGATCCTGGATGGATGGAGGAAAAAAATCAGCAATCTACCATCACTCCAAAGCTGGTCTAGCAGCCACAAGGGCTATTCAACCTCTCTAGTTAAGCTACCTCCATTTCTGATTCTGATATTTTCAGGGCTGCCTTTCAGTCTCTGATTGTAGGGAAAAATAATCAAGATACATCCAGCTTTCCCAAATAGGAAACAAGGAACCATGGTCTCCATCTTTTCCCAACAACTATCCTACATCCAAGAAGCCCAGAAATAGAGCTCAAAATCCCTGAAATATCCATCTAAAATGTAGCTTTCACAGGCAAATGCTGGTTAGATCCCTCAGGGCCTCCTTGTGGGGTTTATCCTTTGGAGGGAGACCCAAAGCACCCCTCCATTGACTTCCAGACATTTTCCACAAAGCCTCAGAGCATGATGTGGTTTGGAGACCCAGGGGGCAAGGGGATGGGGGCTCATGGGGGAGGATGCCCATCAGGTGTTGGGTGCCAGTGGTTTAACATGTGTGGTGTGCCAATGAAGGGTTTTGGGGCTCTGGGCCATGTCTCCTGTGCCACCCTCACTGGACCATGGAGCAAGGCCTTCCCCTTTGTGTTTTCAGCTGAGATCTTTGCTGGTGGGGAATTCTGGGAGTTGAAGTCCAGCTGTCTTAAAGTTACCATGATTGAGAGAGACTCAGTTGTTGTATGTTTGCTGCCTCTTAAGTTTGTGGGGATGCTTCCTGAGGATGAGATGGCCTTGGAGTGCCTGAAGGAACAGGAGCCCCTCAGTCTCTCCTGCCTGCATGTCCTCCCCTCCCTTCTAGCTGGTAGCACACAAGGGATTAGGGTGCCAGCAGGCTGATGTTGCCATATCCTGGGCAGTGCCAGACTGGCCATTTGGCGAAGCTCGCTGTCTCCAGAGCAGGGAGTAGCTGAGACTTTTCCTCTTGCCCAGTGGAGAGCATCAAAGCCTCAACCACCAGAGGGACCCTCACCATCCCTCTCAGGCCACGTGAAGGACCCTCGATGGCACGGGCTGCCTGGAGCCCTGGGCAGCAGATGGCAAGCACCCAGACCAGCCCTCGACCTCCCAGGGCACTGGCATCCCACAGCCCAGCCCAGCTTACCTCCTTGAGGCTGCTGCCATTGCCGGTGCTGCCGCGGGGCAACGTGAGGCAGGTGGTGGGGCGGGGGTTGCCTGGATGCAGGGCCCCAATCTGTCCAAATGCACTGCAGGTGGTGTGGGCCAAGCGTGGCCAAGCCTGGCAGGCTGTGATGGCAGTTTCCTCCGGGCTTGTGGCCTTCCTGGGCTGGAGGAGAGTGGAGGGGCGACTGGGCTGCTGCCAGTGCCGCCACAGGGTGACGTGAGGCAGGTGGCAGGGTGGGAGTGGCCTGGTTGCAGGGCCCTGAGGTGCACGAATGCGCTGTAGGTGGGGCACGGCTGAGTGCAGCTTACCAAACACCCAGTGGGCTGCAACGGTGGCTTCACCTCTGGGCTTGCAACCTTCCCGGGCTGGAGGAGAGTGGAGGGGCCACGGGGTCCTGCTGCTGCGGGATGGAGGAGGCCTGGCTGCAGGGTCCCAAGATGTGTGAGTGCACTGCAGGTGGGGCAGGGCTGAGCACAGCTTATTGGATATCCCTGGCCATCACTGCTGGCCAATGAGTGGCCAAGGGGCCAACGAGCTGCAGCTGTTGCTGGGCTCCACCAGCCCCCATGCACTTGCCTCCTCCTGTGCGCGCATCCAGGGGAGCGCCCAGCCAGGCTGGGGTGGGCTGGTGCAGGGGTGGTGGGGGCCAGACACTTGTTTCCAGGGTGGCCCCACGGGCCAGATCTAACCACATTGCGGCCTGGATCTGGCCCGCGCGCCTTGTGTTTGACATGTCTGTATTATATAGACTGCATTAAGCAAGCATTTTTACAATACTAGTCCTCCACAGTGTTTACAACCTTATTCAAATAAAAGAAGGCCATAAATACTTACAGTAACCACCTTTGACACCAGATGCAGTAAATTTGAATACACAGTGCTGCCTTTTGGACTGTGTAATGCCCTGGCCATGTTTTCCAGATTCATGAAGCAAGTCTTTGCAGATTTAATAGATAAATTTGTGGTCCTATATTTACACGATATTTTAATCTACTCTGAGAATGAGGCTCAGCACACATACCATGTGTACACAGTCCTCAGTAGACTAAGAGATAACCACCTCTTTGCCAGGCCAGAAAAATGTGCCTTTGATTTACAACTAGACTTCTTGGGCTAATGTATTTCCACAAGAGGCATCCAGATGGACCCCCAGAAGGTCAAAGCTGTCCTAGACTAGCAAGCCTGTCACACAGCCAAAGACATCCAATCAGTGGTGGGATTCAAATATGTGAACAACCGATTCTCTGTGTGGATGCCGCTTCCAGAAGTCCATTCTGGGCCTGAGCAACAAAAAAGTAGCTACCAGTTCTGCTGAACTGGTGTGAACTGGCTGAATCCCACCACTGCATCCAATGCTTCCTGGTCTTTGCTAACTTCTACAGGAAATTTATACCAGGGTTTGCTCATAAAGCAAAACCACTGACCCAACTGACAAAGAAGGGAGTTAAATTTGCTTGAACCTCTAACAATGTTTGTGTGTTACAGCAACCACCATCTGACTCACCAGCTCCTGCAGAGGAGTGGGAGGAGGATTCCTTTGAGACTGCCTCCCTTACACCCTCGCCAAGTTCCCACAAGAACTCAGACTTTGAAGACACAATAAAGGAAAGGAAGAGCAGCATACAAAAACCCATGGAAGAGGAGGGGGGCCAAGATGGAGGGATGGGTGATGTAGGAGATGACCAGGCTGAGCCCGAGGGAGGGATCAAATGCATCATCAGTCATGAGTCCCTGCACAGCCACAAGGAATTCCAGTCCACCTTGAATTCCTTTCTTAACGCCAGCTAATTTTCCTTGACTGTTAGTAGTTCAGATTCTTGTAGAGAGCTTAAGCTTGCAATAAATCTTTATACTCATTTGAATTGCCTGAATCTCCTGATTTCCCCAGCGCTTGACACCAGGATTGTGAAAAAATAAGAGTTACCAGTAGTTCTGTTTCATTTTTGTGTTTTAATCAAATGTTTTTGTCCATGCACATGGGTTTTTGTCTGTCTTTCTGAGCCCATGAGGTATGCCCACCCACAAGTACCCCAAGAAATTCCTTGAACATGTTCTTGCATGGGTCTCCTGCTTATATCTGTTCACAAATTTGTGTGTGTGCATGCATATGTGTGTGTTTTCTTCTCCTAGCTCTTCAGTATACAAGTAGGGAAGTGACATTTCTTTCCAAATGATACTTTTTCACTTTGAGAACCTCTGCCCCATAACCTTGGATTTCCCTAAAACTTAGTCCATAGCTGAAGATGTAAAGCTTCTCTTTCTCCTTAACTCTCTCGTAACTTCCTCTTCCGACTCATGCCTTCTTTGCAGAAATTCTTCCTGTAACTCTGTTTACCTTCTAAAAAGTCTCATTTTTTCCCCTAAATCTCTCGGCTTTTGCCCCGTTTGTATACTCATTTTTGTTCCCCATTTTCTATGCCTGGTTGCTCTACAGATTCCTATTGAACTAAACAAAAAGGGAAAGGGCACCACCAAGTATAGCAATTGGGAACAAAATCTGAACCACTACTGCAGCTACAGGAACATCTCATTGCATTTAAACTTGCAAAATGGAGCATGGGCATTTGGAACTCCTTGTCACTGAAAGGGAAGTGACCAGTTATTATGAAGTGGCAGAACCTTTGTGTTTGCAGCAAAGGGGCTTAACCCTTTTTCAGTCATAAAGAACTGCATTTCAAATAGTTTCTTTCTGCAGACTTGTAGGAGGGGAAGGTTTTGTGTGTTATTTGCTTTATAGTTCATCTCTGAGTCACTCATTGCTTTTTCTGTTAGTACAACCTTCATGCCTTTCCCTTCCCCTGCAAGCCTGGATAGAACTTGATAAAGATAAAAAGAGGTCTGGCACTGATCAAGGACAGTGTCATGCTTCCAGCATAATGTTTCTGTATGTAATTATGTATTTTTATTGCTATTGTTGTTCTTTAATGTATCTTGAGCTCCACCAAGTGGCCAAACACAATCTTTATTGAGACCCAGCCCTTTAAGGGCCATCTTCCCAGCATCCCTCATTCCAAAAAATAAGTGCATCCTGGGAAACCAGTGAAGGGATTTTGTTGTTCTTATGATTTTAGTATGTTTAAGTTTGACATTATATATATAGTAACCATTTTATATTGATACTTATAGTGTTATCATGTAATCATTATTTTGTAGTTAATTGCTTGATCAGATGTTTTATATATATATTGGAAAAGTAAGGGCTTCATGCTTTAGGTACAGGTGATTGCTTATATGAAAAGAGCACAGTAAGGGGAGGGGGGAAAGGAGTTATGGATGGAGCCTGGGTTGCTGTGTATGAGTCATCATCTAGGAATTATTTTTTTGTGCCATCTTATGCCTAGTACCAAGACCTGATCTCTTTGTTCTGAAAAGGTATAAAAGGTGGAAGACATCTTTTCTGCTTGCTTGCCTTCATTCCTCTACCAGCCACGAAGAGGAATCAGGCAGCCCCTCTCTGTTTTGATCAAAATAAAGTTGTAATCTTTGTTGAAACCTCGGCTCAGGAGTTTCTTTGGCTCTTTTAAATTCCTGAGTAACGCTGGGGCAATTGTGAGGCTAAGTGGAAAACCTTACATCCTGGCGCCCTAACGTGGTGGTAGCCACAATGGCTCTCCCCCCACATCTGGAGACCCCTGTTAAGGTCCCAGGGAGCCTTCAATTCTCAGCAGGACGAAACCAGTGACGACTGAATTGTGAGTCTTAGAGCGCTCTCAGGTGTTTGACCTGGAAGATTCTATGCTTCATCGTTGATGGTGGGGTCCGTGTCTGATGAACCTGAACGCCCGAATTCAACGAGGTTTCATGCTTCTCTACTGACGGGAGAAATTGCAAGCAGGCACCTTGGTAAGTAAAAGAAATAAACGAAAAAGCTTTGGAAATCCTGGAATAAGGCAGGAGGTTGATCTCTCTGACTAGTCCTCTATAGATAAGCATAAAAATAAATGAATAAATGTAAGAAAAGAGGAAGCCAAGCAAGTGTCTTCTAATACAGGATAGAGTGATTTAAGAAAAGTAATTGAATTGGTATGTAATTTTTTTGCAGAGGTTTTGGTAATTTTTAAGATAGGGGGCTGATCTCCCAGACTAGTCCTCCAAATGAAAAATTAATTACAAAATTCCAAATTAATTAAGTGAAAAGGGAGTAAGCCGAGAAACTATCTTGAAGGAAAAAGAAAAAGAAAAGAAAGAAGACAAAAAAGACAAAAAAGACAAAAAAAAGAGAAGAAGAAAAATATGGGGAATCGTCAGAGGAATTTGAACAAACAAATTAACTCAAAATTTAATCCTCTGCAATGTGTTTTGAAAAATTGGGATGTTTTGAAACCTCAAGTGGCTGTTAAGTTTAACCCTGTCAGACAACGTCTGGTGGTGTTTTGTGTTGATGTGTGGCCAACTTATTTTATGAGCCCTGGGCAACAACCTTGGCCAAGAGAAGGGTCTGTGTACTTGGATATTATTAATAAGCTTAAGATGTTCTTGCTATACAAGGGCGGACAGATGAAGAATTATATGCAGGCTTTTTCTTTAATTTGAGCATCCGACAGGACATTTTAAAACAATGTGGCCTGTTAGTCCCTCCAGAGGTTTTGAATTTGGTCTGTCCAGTCCGCCCAGAAATAAATAAGTTTCAAAAGAAAGCAATTCAAACTTGTCCTGAACCTGAAGATTACCCACCACCTTATGTGATCCTGACTGCTCCTGCTGCATCTGAAGCTCCACCCCTGAGCTCAGCTGCTGCTTCCCCCACAGCCCCCCCTTCTCTCCGTCTCTGAAGACGAAGATCCTGATGAGGGATCGTCCTCTGCTGCACGGATTCAAAGCCCTTCTCACACGAGACAGGGCAAAGTTTATGCTAAAAAAAAAATCACTTGGACAGGTGCCAGCAGCAAATGGAAAAATGGTCCTGGTTCACACCCCATTTACCACCAGTGACCTTTTTAACTGGAAAGCTAACTTGCCACCATTTAGAGAATCCCCCCAGCAGTATGTTGATTTATTTCAAAGGAATTTTGCCACCCACAAGCCAACGGTCCCTGATATAGACACTTTGTTATCTGGATTTTTGGGGGCTGAGGACAAACACCAGATTTTGAAACAAAGCCTTGGAGGAATATACTAGGGGATGGAAGGAAGCCACCAATGATGGACAAAGAGACATTGAACAGTGGCCAGCACCTGAAGTTGTTTTTGTTCCAAGTTTTGAATGTGATTTTAACACTGATGGGGGATATGGTGTCTTACTGAATTTTCACAAAGCCATTCTCCATGGCATTAGAACTGGGGTCCCCAAGACTGTTAATTACTATAGAGTGAATCAGATTTTCCAGACAGCACAAGAGAGTCCTACTGATTTTATCAACCGATTAAAAGATGGATTTTGTTGTTATACAGACATTGATCCTGATAGCCCAGCCAGTGAACCAGTTTTGAAAATGGCTTTTGTTGCACAAAGCGCCCCTGATATTCGGCGCAAATTGCAAAAACTTGTTTCACCCAGTGCTCAAACGTTTGAACTCTTAATATAAACTGCTTTCGGACTTTACACCCAGAGGGAGGAGGCTGCAGAGGGGAAGGAGGAAGACAACATGAGGAAGCATGCCCAACTTTTGGCCATCGCTCTCCAGCCTCATCAGGCTACCCTGGGGCAAGAGGCCACTGGAAAAGTGTATGTCCAAAGAATCGGGGCCGCGGACGGGACGAAGCCAAGTGCCCTGGAGGGGAAGCAGAGAGACAGAAAGAAGGGGGGGAGGCTGTTCGTTTTAACCTTTTTTTTCTCTGCTTAGAATTCCACTTTGAGAAGGGTGGGGTGGATTGCAATTTTTTTACTCGAAAGAGGAGACAGTAATTGTTGGACAATTTTTTTGGGGGGGGGAATTGTTGAGTTTAAATTGTTTACTTAGACCTATATATCCATCAACCAAAAGAAATGACTTTGAATTGTTTTGATTAGATTTGTAAACGTTTAACCTACTTAATGGACATTTGTTTCCATCTGAATGGAATTTCATTAAATTGGAATTTGACTAACTTTATATTAAAACCAATACTAGAGTTTGCTATAAATCTATTTCAGTAACTCTGTTTGCAGTACACCAATACAAAGCAGGACAGTGGGTGTTGATAAAAGCCTGGAGAGATGGAAAAATTAACTCCAACCTTGAAGTACCTTACATTGTCTTGTTAACCACTGAGGCAGCTATCTGGACAGCTGAAAAAGGTTGGACCCATTACTCTGGAGTAAAAGGGCCCATGCCAGCCCCAGAGGAGTGGAAGGTGGAATCTCATCAAGGAGATCCACTGAAGCTAAAGTTCCGAAGGATTTCATGGACTAATAGTCAATCTTCCTGACGGAAAGGGGGGTAATAGAGGAAAAAGGACTAAACTTTATATTTCTTTTTCTATCTAGAACCAAAGGAAAACCAAGACCTCCCGCATGTGCTGATTTTGTGGGTATCTTTGTGGGTGCTGTTGCTGCTCTCACTGTTTTGATCAAAATAAAGTTGTAATCTTTGTTGAAACCTCGGCTCAGGAGTTTCTTTGGCTCTTTTAAATTCCTGAGTAACGCTAGGGCAATTGTGAGGCTAAGTGGAAAACCTTACACCAGACTCCATTTCCTTTAGCATTTGGAGGAGACAGAAGCACCAGGAAGAATCCAGCCTAATCCATGGCACATGTTCATCTGAAAACAAAAATCCGCATACACACAGCATCACTGGTGAGATTTAGATTTATCTGTATTTGTTAATTGTTATGCTCACCAGCAACTCAACATCGCTTATTTTGTATTTGGGTTCTTATTGCATGTGTTTCTATTTTTCCCAGTTTCACCATCCTGTTCCTTTAATAAAACATCCAGATCTACGCACATGGTCTGTTTTATTGGAGGATAGGTGGGTTTAGCTGCATGTCCAGCTGAACACAGAGTAACGTGTAGTGAGGACAGAACAGATAGCTTGTGGAGATGGGAGACATAGCTGCAGAGCCTGGAACTTCCTCTTCATAACAGATGGATTGCAAGATTTTGACATGGAATTTTAATGGGGCAAATTCCCCACAAAAGCGAAAAAAGTTATTTCACTATTTGAAAAAAGTAAATCATGATATAATATGTCTGGAAGAAATCCATATTAAAGAGACTGACAAAAAGCATTTAACAAACAAGACTTTGAATATGGAATTTATTTCTGTTAATTCTAAGAATAAAATCAATGGGATAGTTTTGTACATAAAACCTCAATTACATCCATATCTACTGGTTGCTGATGATCAAGGCAGATATGTAATGTGTATGGTAGAAGTGCAAAAGAAGATTAACTGATAAAGTGCCACTTTGGCTATCACCCTATGAAGCACTACATAGAACAGAGATGATATTGGAATGTAAATGGATGTCATATCGAGACTTATTGATATTTGAAAAAGTGGGATTCAAGATAAAGACAAGAGAATTAGTAAGTGAAGGATTTACTTGTGATTGGTTTAATTATTATAGAATTTTTGAAAGATTTAAATTTGATTAAAAGTTTTGTTTTCACACGAACTAAATCTGAATTGGACATTAATTTATGTTCTGGAGATGACCACTTGATTTCTAAAGTATATAAAATGTTACTCAAGATGAACTGGAAGATGAATACGTTAAAGATTGTATGGTAAATTGGACAAACATTTTTGGGTATAATATAATGTTAGATAAATGAGAGAATGTATGGATGAATGGACTAAAATTTACATTAAATTATAGCTTGAAAGAACATTTTTATAAAATGATGTATCATTGGTATTTGACCCCAGATAGACTAGCGAAAATGTATAAAGGGATTTCTAATAAGTCCTGGAAATGTCAAAATCCAAGTTCATTTTATCATATGTGGTGGTCTTGCAAAAATGCTATGTCCAAAGCATTTCACATGTTTACAGATGTATCCAGTTTTGCAAAACTGATGAAGCCCTGTTCTAGGAATGGTAATATGTCTACCACGGTGTTCTGTCCCAGCCTCCGTGAATACTGCTCAACCGCTTACTCGCGAGGAAAAACCCCTTTGCATTGAACGGACTTTGTAAGATAAACCCCTTTTATTTTGACACAGCTTTTATGGAACAAACCTCCAACCAGTCCTTTAGCTGTTGAAACGAACAAGATCAGTCTCTGAGTTCTCAGCTGGAATGCTCAAGGTTTAAGTCACTCAAACATACATAAATCCAACAAACCTGGTTAAATATCCAAGAATCCTGAGGAAAGAAATTCAACAACAGAAGCACAAAGCTGTAGCACGAATGGTTGCCTTTGGCAACCAGCCCCTCCCACGTCAATCCTCTTTATAGTCCAGCCAAGGTGTGGCTTCTTAGAGTCTTTTATTTTTCCTTCGTTGTCCTGCACGCCTTTCCTCTCTACGCATCCTTGCACCTGGAACAGTCCCCAGCTGCCCCTTGTCTTCACTCAGTTCAGGCCCCCAACCCAGCTGTCTCTCTGCCTGAGCATGAGTAGATGGGCCCGGTGTCACATCTAGCTCTGAGTCTTCGTGCTTCTCAGAGCCTTCCACAGACTCCGATGTGACCCCAGGCAACCCTTCCCCCTCATCCGATTCATCTGACCCGGGTACTGGATCTGCTGGTAGGCGAGGACTCACACTATCCCTCATCGCAGGACCCTTCCAACAGGTCTGAAGGGATGTGGCCATGAAGGGAATTGTTCGTGGAACGCCATCACCAAAGCAGGAGCATGCATGGTCATCGCGTCCTCCCAGGTGAACTCCTCCAGTCCATAGCCCTTCCACTCAATCAAACACTGGAATCGACCTTTCAACCAATGGGAGTCTCGAATACTGACAACCTCATACTCAGGAGCGCTGTCTCCATCCGGCTGTACCGGTGAATGTTCTGATGGGCGGAGCAGACACGCCAGTTGTTCTGGGACCAAGGGGGACCGGTGAAAGACCGGATGTACCTGTAACAAACGTGGCAATGTTAACCAATAAGCGACCGGATTAATGGTGGCTTAAATAGGGAAAGGGCCTAGGTACTGGTGGTCCAGTTTCTTGGCAGGCCGGTCTAATGAAAGGTGCCTGGTTGACAGCCATACCCGATATCCCACAGCTAACGCAGGCATGTCTTGCCATGACCGACCGGTGACTTTCTTGTAATCTGCCTTGGCCTTATCTAATTGCTACCGCACCAATTGATGGATAGTCTGTAACTCGGTCAGATATTCATTAGCTGCGGGAACTGGCACGTCAAGCTGCGAGAGAGGGGAAAAAGCTGGGGATGATACCCCACATTGTCCAGGAACGGTGTCATACACGTGTGGAGGTGTGATGTGAGTTGTTAAAAGCAAACTCGGCTACTGCAAGATAGTCTGTCCAATTGTCCTGTTGCTGATTCACGAAACAGCACACATACTGTTCTAGGATTCCGATTACTTTCTCGGTCCCACCATCCATTTGCAGATGATGTGCTGACAACAGGCAGATTTGTACATCTAGGGCCTTCATCAGCCGTTTCCAGAAACAGGCTGTAAATTGAGCCCCTCTATCTGAAATGACGCTATCGGGGAGGCCATGCAGCTGGAAAACATGCTGGATGAACATGCAAGTGGTGGCATGGGCTGACGGCAAGCCACGGCAAGGAATGAAATGAGCCATCTTGGTCAGCATGTCCACCACCACAAACACCGTTGTGAAGCCAGAAGATGGGGGCAGGTCCATCAAGAAGTCCATGGACACTGCTCCCCAGGGTCTCTCGGGCATCAGCAAGGGCTGAAGTAGACCCGGTGGGGCCCCCGTCGTTGACTTGGCCTGCCTACACCATACACAAGACATGATGTAGGCCTGGACATCGTGTTGTACTCGGGGCCACCAGAATGTACGGGACACTAGGTTCAGCATCTTGTAAAGGCCAAAATGCCCTGCTGCAGGAATATCATGACATTGATTGAGAATGAGTCCTCCGAGCGGCCCTTGTGGAACAAAGAGCTGATCGCAATATTTCAGGAGTCCATCCATGACAGTCCATGGGGAATCTGGCCCCAACTCCTTCCTTCGTTGAGCCACCCATGCGTTGTGCTGTTGTGCCTCCCGAATCTGAGCCTGTAAATCTAGTGGCTCCCAAACTGCAGAGAAAGACTCTACAGGCAGAACCGTCCTGGGCAGAAGCTTGTCTTCCATATGGGAGTATTCTGGTTTCCTTGAAAGAGCATCCACTCTTTGGTTGCGACTGCTTGGTACGTATGTAATGCAGAAATTGAACCTTGCAAAGAAGAGAGACCACCGAATCTGTCGTTGGTTCAATTTCTGGGCAGTCTGCAAACTTTCCAGATTTTTATGGTCTGTCTGGACTTCAATTTGATGCCAAGCCCCTTCCAAATGATGTCTCCAGGCCTCAAACACCACCTTAATGGCCAGTAGCTCCTTCTCCCAGATGGTGTAGTTGCGTTCAGCTGGATTGTTTCTGCGAATAGTATGCGCAAAGGAAGAGGGTACCACCAGGTGCGTGAGCCTGGAGTAACACCGATCCAACGGCAATGTCAGATGCATCTGCTTCCATGACAAATGGCCGTTGCGGGTCAGGGTGGTTCAGGATGGGTTCCTTCATAAAGGCTTGCTTCAAAGCCTGGAAAGCTTGTTGCTCTGGGGTGCTCCAGTGAAATGGGGTCTTTTTCTGAAGGAGCCGAGTGAGGGATGTGGTCATGGAAGCAAAACTGGGGATGAAGGTTCTATAGTAGTTGGTGAACCCAAGGGGTCACTGGACATCCTTAACTCGATGTGGGGGTTGCCAACTATGCAGGGACTTGACCTTGCTCAGCTCCCTGGCAATGCCCTCAGGAGAAACGCGATGATCTAGGAAATCAATGGTTGTTTGATAGAATTGGCACTTCTCCAGTTTGGCGTACAAACGATGATCTTGGAGCTGCTGCAGGACCTGATGGAGATGCTAGTGATGCCTCTCCTGCAAAGGGGAGTAGATCAGAATGTTGTCCAAATAGATCATGACAAACTGATCTAACAGGTCCTGGAATATGTCATTCTTGAAGTATTGGAAGACTGCGAGGATGTTGGTCAGCCCAAATGGCATCACTGTATACTCGAAGTGGCTGTACCGGGTGCCAAACACTGTCTTCCATTCATCACCGGGCTGGATCCTAACTAGGTTGTAGGCTCCTCTTAGGTCCAGTTTTGTGAAGATTTTGGCCTCCCGGAGCTGTTCCAGAAGTTCAGGGATGAGGGGCAGTGGGTATCAATTACGCACCATAATGGCGTTTAATTTTCAATAGTTGCAACAGAGCCTTAATTCCCCAGACTTCTTTTTTATGAAGAGCACCAGTGTGGACACTGGTGAAGATGAGGGGTGGATAAAGCCCTGAGCTAGATTTTTGTCCAGAAAGTGCCGTAATGTGGCCAACTCAGGGTCAGATGTGGAATACAAATTCCCCACTGGGAGAGGTGTGTGAGGGACTAAGTCTATGGGGCAGTCGTATGGCCTGTGCGGGGGCAATTGATCTGCCTCAGTCTCGCTGAACATGTCTGCGTAAGTCACCAGTTCAGAGGGCAGGGAAACCCCTGGGTGATTCACCACCTGGCCGGGGCAGACTTGGTGGGTGTGGTCCACACACTGTAAACTTGGGAAGGTGACAAAGTTCTGGGACCAATAAATCTGCGTGTTGTGCATCCGGAGCCATGCTAAGCCCAAGACCATGGGGAAATGCAGGTCAGAAGTTATATAAAACTGAATAGCCTCCTCATGCAAGCTGGAAGGCCTCCTCATGAGAGCTGATGGCCATACCCAATGGTTGCGTGGTGGCCTTAATGGGCCCAGACAGGAGCAATCGGCCATCAATAGTCTCCACTAACAGAGGCGGTTCCACTGGGCATTGGGGAACAGCCCATTTGGCCACAAATGCAGCATGCATAAAGTTTGTGGTGGCCCCAGAATCGACCAAGGCATGTACCGAAATCCCCTGGGGCCTACCAAGGAGGATCGACCATGCTGCCAATATCAAGTGCTGTGGTGCCACATCTGATGAACGTCACTCGGTGTTGGGGGAAGCCCAACCCAAAACACCTTTTAGGTTGGGATCGGGGCATTTCCAAACAGATGAGTTTGCTTTCGTGGGGCAGGCCAGGTAGCCAATGCCCCTCGTCGCTTCTTGGGGTAGGATGTGGCCAAATACCGAGGTTCCCCACAGTAGAAACACAAACCTCCTGAATGTCATCTATTAATTTCTGCCACCGATAGGTGAGGCCTGGCAGCACCTAACTCCATAGGCTCTTCCCGCAAAACAGGAGTTTCACGTATAACCGGGGTTGCCCGGGTCTCTAGGGGAGCAGAACAACTTCGCTGCTGCAGCCGAGCGCCAATCTGTAAACAGAGATGGATCAACCCATTGAGGTCCGGGGGAACATTGACATGGGCCAGCTCATCCAACAGCTCCTCCAACAAGCCATCCTGGAAAGAGTCCATGAGTGCAGCTTCGTTCCAGGCCGAATCCTGGCTAAGCAGCCTAAACTCACTGATATATCCCTGTAAAAGGCGTCGGCCCTGCTTCAGAGCTTTCAGGTGTCTGGTAGTAGTCTGCGTCTTAATGGGGTCTTCGTACATGAGACGCATGTAGTCACAAAAAACCCCAAAGTTATCCAACAATGGACTAGGCTGGACCAGCACGGGTGTGGCCCAATGGGCCGCAGGGCCGGATAGGAGGCTGATCATAAACCCCACTTTACCTCGATCAGTGGGGAAGTCCGCCGCTCTCAGGCTGATAAAGAGCTGGCATTGTCCCAAAAAAGCTGGAAACATATCCGGAGTGCCATCAAATTTATCAGGCACTGCTACTCGACACTTCCGCCGGGGTTGTGGAGCAGCAGGAGCTTGAAGCTGAGCAACTTGAGCTGCCAGCAAAGCCAGCTGTTGGGAGAGCTGGCCATTCTCTGAACGTAACTGCTCCATGGTAGTGGTGGGGTAAAGGGCCGAAAGCAAACTGTTCTGTTCCAGCCTCCGCGAATACTGCTCATCCGCTTACTTGTGAGGAAAAAACCCTTTGCATGGAACAAGGCAGGACTTGGTAAGATAAACCCCTTTTATTTTGACACAGCTTTTATGGAACAAAACTCCAACCAGTACTTTAGCTGTTGAAATGAACAAGATCAGTCTCTGAGTTCTCAGCTGGAATGCTCAAGGTTTAAGTCAAACACACAGAAATCCAACAAACCTGGTTAAATATCCAAGAATCCTGAGGCAAGAAATCCAACGACAGAAGCACAAAGCCATATTGCCTTTGTCAACCAGCCCCTCCCACACCTCTCCTCTTTATAGTCCAGCCAGGGCATGGCTTCTTAGAGTCTTTTACTTTTCCTGGAGGGCCACCCCACCGCCCTCTGCTGTCCTGCACGCCTTTCCTCCCTGTGCATCCGTGCATCTGGAACAGGCCCCAGCTGATCCTTGTCTTGACTAAGTTCAGGCCCCCAACCCAGCTGTCTCTCTGCCTGAGCGTGAGTAGATGGGCCCGGTGTCACATCTAGCTCTGAGTCTTTGTGCTCCTCAGAGCCTTCCACAGACTCCGATGTGACCCCAGGCAACCCTTCCCCCTCATCCGATTCATCTGATTTGGCTGCCAGATCTGTCTGCTGGCAGGCGAGGACTCACAACACATGGTGTCATGTCCAACTATATAAAAGCAGTACAAATGGGATGTATACTGCTGCTTAATTTCAAGTACCTAGAAATCCTACAGCTCTTCTGCCATGGTTCCGACAGATGAAACTCTTCAAAGAATTTCGAGGCATTGTTTACCTTAAAGAATCTTTATTCAAGTTGTATAGCATCGGCACGTACATAGTCGAAGCCAAAATCTGGATTCCCCTCCCCGTAGCACATAGTATCAAACACAATTCCCTCCTCTAATTAACAGTCATAAATCACATTCTCCAGTTAGTTTGAAATGCAGGTCCTCCCGGTATGTACTTTAGAGTGAAGTTGAAATGGTTAAAGTACTGTGCCCACTGTACTTGCTTTCAGGACAGTTTGTGGGGAGTTTGCAGTACTTCTATTGTCAAGCCCCGTGGGCTCGACATTCAAGGGAGGGGGGACCGAAAGCAGCAGCGCACGGACCACCATCGAAAGCAGCACTGCCAGCGAATGCAGCACTGCCAAACAGCCGGGAGGCCAGTCAGCCCGATTCCGGGGCTGCCGATCAGCTGGCGGTGCCGTACGTCCTCCCCGCCACCGGCAACCATCCGCAGCACCGCCGGACAGCTGGAAGGCCTCCGATTGGCTGAGGGCTGCAAGGCGAAGGCAACAACACCGGCAAGGACTGTGGGGGTGCCCAAGGGTGAAGCGGAGGCCTACTGGGACAGAGAATGGCTCCGACGCTCCGCTGTGCAATGCCAACTGGCAGAGACAGGACGGCAGGTCAGGGGGAACCTGGCTGCCTTTAAGGACAAACACCGGATGCTGGCCTGCTGTGTAGGGGGGGTGG
This sequence comes from Bothrops alternatus, assembly GCA_034064705.1. Classification (NCBI taxonomy): domain Eukaryota; kingdom Metazoa; phylum Chordata; class Lepidosauria; order Squamata; family Viperidae; genus Bothrops; species Bothrops alternatus. Next base: position 4,906,707 of record JARGCV010000014.1, on the reverse strand, counting down.
AGCTGTAGGGAAGGAAGATATTTAACGCACTGGGAGCAAAGCACTCCCAGTGCTGACTTTGTTTGCGAATCATTGGATTAAAACTTTGTTGAAGCATTCCTGTGTGCCAGTTGCCCTGACCTTCTTCTGTCGTGTCTGAGGAAGCTAGGGACCAGTAAGGACGCTGACAGAAAAGTCAGCGCTCAACCCTTTTTGTTACCCTTCCCATTACCCTTGAGTGCTCTCTAGGGAATGGCTGAGGGAATGCAGGAGGCAACACTGGTGGCTGAAGGAGGAAGGCCAGCTGAGGCCACCGGGCCAATGCCTGGTGCGGAAGGTGGGGAGGCCCAGCCAGTGGTAAGGCCCAAGGTGCGGGAGGCACGGCCAACAATTCCGGTGAGTGAGGCCCAGGATGCAGGGGCCCCAGGCCCTTCAGGGGAGTGGTGGCACAGCTCAGTACTTACCAACCTGTAGGCTGGCCATGCACACACACTGGGGACTGCAGGACCTTTGATGGAGTGGAGGGAGAGGTGTCTTATGGACGAGGACAACGGGGAATGGAGCTACTCCATGGCACCCGGACAAACTACCATGGACATCCTGAGGGTTAGATATGGTGAGGCCAGGTTCCAGGACCCACCCTCATGGTCAAGATGGGAAGCGGGCTGTGAGACGACCTCATGGTCCCGGACAGAGTTACAGCCATCCAGGTCAGGCCCACCTCGGTTCCCTTTAGCCAGCCCTAGGTTCAGGGTGGTTCCCCAAGTCAGAGGCTCTGATCTGGGAGGACCAGCAGACCAATCACGGCCTCTGTGGGAAGGCAGCTCAGTAATGGATGCAGGCAGAGTGCCCACTAGATCGATGGCTAGGCCACTTGGCCCCTCTGTGCGGCAAGCGGTGGGGTCCAGGGACCAACGTTCCACACTCTTCCTTGTGGGGCAGAGAGGCAGCTGCTTTTGCTTGGAAAGAGCTTTTTCAAATAAGGAATTAAAACAGGAAATAAAAGGGGAAAGGGGAACTTGGCAGGATCCTTGGGAAGAATTACCTGCTGAGCCCTGGTAAGTTTGTGGGGTTTCTTGTTTAATTACAAATTCACCTTTTTTTCTTTTTTAGAAGCCATAAAAGGGGTTTCTCCTTCCCCTTTCTTCTAAAGTTTGCCCTCAGCACAGGTTTGGAGGGGGTGGAGCTTTCTGCTGCAGCCCCCCTGCTGGCTAATCCCTGGTAGCTGGGAGCAAGCAGCTCACTCTTCCTTGTGGGGCAGAGAGGCAGCTGCTTTTGCTTAGGCAGAGCTTTTTCAAATAAGGAATTAAAACAGGAAATAAAAAGGGAGAAGGGAACTTGGCAGGAACCTTGGGAAGAATACCTGCTGAGCCCTGGTAAGTTTGTGGGGTTTCTTGTTTAATTACAAATTCACCTTTTTTTAGCAGCCATCGCGCCCCTGACGGCGCGCGATAAAATCCTAAAACAAGTAAGAAAAAATCCAAAAAGTAAACTGAGACCAAAACAAAAAATTTGAACAACCCAAAAAAGCTGTGTTTTTTTAATAATAACTAGTATAATAATAACAGCAAACATAAAATAACAAGAAATGGAGATAGATAGCCAGCAGACGGAGGGGAGCTTCCCAGTGTTTTGTATTGAGTGCCACATGTATGACTATCTGTCTGCTGGACAGAAGTCTTGGGTGTGTGATCGGTGCAATGAGCTCCTGGCTCTCAGGGAACAGGTTCTTTCCCTTGAAGCCAAGGTAGCAGACCTGGAGAAGCAGAGAGAGATAGCGAGGCAGGAGAAGATCTTCAGGGATGCAGCAGGAGCGTCCCACTCCATGCTGAGCAGCTCTCCAGATGCTTTGGAGAATGGAGATCTTGGGCAGGGAGGACATCAATCTGTGGAAGAGGGACAGGCTCCCTTAGTTGAGAACCCTTCCCTGGAGGATGTGCCCATATCCTCTTGCACCGAGGATACGTCTCCGCGGGTGGTGGGAGGGGGGCTTCTTGTAGTGGGTGATTCAATTGTTAGAAATATAGAGAGACGGGTTTGTGATGGAAGCGTTGACCGCATGGTAAACTGCCTGCCGGGTGCAAAGGTTGCGGACATCACGAGGCATCTAGACAGGCTGATAGACAGTGCTGGGGTGGAGCCAACTGTTGTGGTACATGTCGGTACCAATGACATTGGGAAAGCTAAGCGGAAGGTCCTGGAAGCCAAATTTAGGTTGCTAGGTAGAAGATTAAAGTCCAGAACCTCCAAGGTTGCATTCTCAGAAATGCTACCTGTTCCACGTGCAGGGCCAGCTAGACAGGCAGAGCTCAGGAGCTTCAATGCGTGGATGAGGCAGTGGTGCCAGGAGGAAGGGTTTAGATTCATTAGGAACTGGGAAACATTTTGGGACAAGCCACACCTGTACAGAAGGGACGGGTTACATTTGAACCATAATGGAACCAGACTGTTGGCGATTAATATTAAAAAGGTTTCAGAGCAGCTTTTAAACTGATTCATAGGGGCAAGTCGACAGGAGCTGGGCAGCTTCCGGTTCGAGAAGGTGCACTGCCTAATATGGAGGGTGGAAGTTATGCACACATTGGTGAGTCAACTAGAAAACTAAATTGTAATAGTCAAGCAGAAGGACATGGTAGACCATCTACAAATTCTACAACCAAATTCTACAGTCAAAATCCACAGTCAAAGTTGAAAGTGCACCAGAAAATTACATATAAAGGTCTGTACACGAATGCTAGAAGCATTCGAGCAAAAATAGGGGAATTGGAATGCTTGGTGAAGGAAAATAATATTGATATTATCGGCATAACAGAAACCTGGTGGACAGATGAAAACCAATGGGACACAAGGATTCCAGGTTACAAATTGTATAGGATGGACAGGAGAGGGAGAAATGGTGGTGGCATGGCCTTGTACATAAATGAGGAGTTAGAATCTCATGAACTCGAAATTCAAGAAAATTCAAACTCACCCACAGAAACATTGTGGATAAAAATCCCAGGACAGGAAACTAATCTGACGTTAGGGATCTGCTATCGCCCTCCCAACCAAACTCCAGAGGCAGATTGCTATTTGGAAAATGAATTTAAGGAGGCCTCAAAAAGAAATAGGGTAGTCATAATGGGGGACTTCAACTATCCCCAAATAGATTGGGTAAATTCTTGTTCTACACATGAAAGAGAGACATGTTAGCCGATTATTCCCTTGAGCAGATGGTCATGGAACCAACCAGGGGAAAGGGGATCCTGGACTTGGTTCTAACTAACGCACAGGATTTGGTTCATGATGTCCTTGTAACTGAGCCCATAGGAACCAGCGATCACAACACAATAACCTTCAACTTAACCATGGATAGCAAATCGTCAGTGAAAACTAACACAGAGACCTTAAACTTTCACAGAGGGAATTTTGACAAAATGAGGAAAATAGTAAAGAAGAAACTAAAAAGAACAATAAAAAAGTCAAATCCCTCCAAAATGCTTGGAAACTGTTTAAAAATACGTTACAGCAGGCTCAAATAAAATGCATTCCTAAAAGAAGAAAGAGGACTGGAAAGTCCAAGAGGATACCAGTATGGCTTACGAATGAGGTAAAGGAGGTTATTGGAAAGAAGAAAAACTCATTTAAGAAATGGAAGGCTCTTCCTACCGAGGAGAACAGGAGGGATCACAAACTCTGGCAGACCAAATGCAAGGTGATAGTCATGAAAGCCAAGAGAGACTTTGAGGAGCATATAGCCAAGAATATTAAAAATAATAACAAAACCTTTTTTAAGTACATCAGAAGCAGGAACCCAACCAGAAAATCAGTTGGGCCACTCAATGACAATGGTCAGAAGGGGATAATCAGAGAAGACAAGGAGATTGCTGAGAGGCTAAATGACTTCTTTGCCTCCGTTTTCACCGAGGAGGATAGAGAACATTTGCCTGCCACTGAATTAGTTTTCCCAGGGAGGGAAATAGAAGAATTAAACCTGATGGAGATAAACAAGGAAGATGTTCTTGCATGCCTTTCTAAACTAAACGTCAACAAATCACCGGGTCCAGATGGCATCCACCCTAGAATTCTCAAGGAACTCAAGTGTGAAATTGCTGAAATTCTAGCTAAAATATACAATCTTTCTCTAAGATCAGGCACTGTACCGGAGGATTGGAGGGAAGCAAATATAACCCCGATCTTCAAGAAAGGATCCAGAGGTGATCCAGGAAACTATAGACCAGTCAGTCTAACCTCAGTTCCAGGCAAACTGATGGAAACCATTATTAAAGATAAAATTACAGGGCACATAGAAAAACAGGCATTGCTGAAAGAAAATCAACATGGTTTCTGCAAAGGCAAATCATGTCTTACTAACTTGTTAGAATTCTTTGAGGGTGTAAATAAATACATAGATAAAGGGCCCCCAGTTGATATTGTATATCTTGACTTTCAAAAGGCTTTTGACAAAGTTCCTCACCAAAGGCTCCTAAAAAAGCTCTCCAGCCACGGAATTAGAGGACAGGTCTTGTCCTGGATTGGTAACTGGCTAAATTGTAGGAAGCAAAGGGTGGCAATAAATGGACAATTCTCCGGATGGAAAGAAGTGAGAAGTGGTGTACCCCAAGGTTCAGTTTTGGGACCTTTACTTTTTAATTTATTCATCAATGATCTGGATGTAGAAGTTAATAGTGAGGTAGCCAAGTTTGCTGATGACACTAAATTGTTCCGGGTTGTGAAAAGTGAAACTGATTGTCGGGAGCTCCAGAAGGATCTCTCGAAATTGTGTGAGTGGGCAACAAAGTGGCAAATGCATTTTAACCTAAACAAGTGCAAAGTTATGCACATAGGGGCAAAGAACCCCAATTATACTTACCAACTGATGGGGACCAAACTTTCTGAGACAACCCAAGAAAGGGATCTTGGGGTTTTGGTGGACAGCTCGATGAAGATGTCAACCCAATGCGCAGCAGCAGTAAAAAAAGCAAATTCCATGCTTGGCATGATTAGGAAGGGAATCGAAAATAAGTCAGCAAGTGTTGTATTGCCTCTGTACAAATCGATGGTGAGACCACACTTGGAGTACTGTGTACAGTTCTGGTCACCGCACCTCAAGAAGGATATAATGGAACTGGAAAAGGTGCAAAGAAGGGCAACAAGAATGATCAAGGAAATGGAGCGCCTCCCTTATGAAACCAGATTGCAACGCCTTGGTCTTTTCAGCCTTGAAAGACGGCGTTTAAGGGGTGACTTGATCGAAGTGTATAAAATCATGCATGGGATAGAAAAGGTGGATAGAGAAAAATTATTTTCTCTATCACACAATACCAGGACAAGGGGGCACTCCCTAAAGCTCATAGCTAAGAAAGTGAGGACAAATAAAGGGAAATATTTCTTCACCCAGAGGGTCGTTGATTTATGGAATTCACTTCCAGAAGGGGTCGTGACAGCTGTCAGCCTTGACAGCTTCAAGGCAGGGCTAGATAGATTCATGGATGCAAAGTGTATCGGTGGTTATTAAAACGGATGTCCATGTGGCGCCTCTATGTTGGTTGAGGCAGGCAGGATTCCCTTGAGTACCATTTGTTGGGGGTCAAGGGAAAGGGAGGGTTTTGCCTTCTCTTTCTGCTCAAGATCCCCATGTACAATTGGTGGGCCACTGTGTGACACAGAATGCTGGACTCGATGGGCTTTGGCCTGATTCAGCATGGCTCTTCTTATGTTCTTATGTTCTTACCTATGGTGGATACTCTACAGGGATTGGGAGTGCCTGGGGGGCCATGGGGTCCAGGGATGGTTTGGGGTCTGCCGTCGCTACCAGCAACGTTTGACGGAAACCCGGACCGATTGGCGATGTTCCTCAGCCAGGTCATAAACCATCTGGACTGGTACGCCCGCTTCTACCCATCCCAGTGGGCTATGGTGGTAGCAATAATGGTGGCATTGCAGGGTGAAGCAGCGAAATGGGCGGTGGACCTTTACAGCAGGGCTTTTCAACCTTTTCACCAATTGTACCACTTTTAGGATATGGCAATATTTGAATACCACCTAGCAAGGTGTCAAAAACTTGATGACCAAAAAAAACCTGCTCAAAGTTGCAATTGCACTGAAATGACTTATGACCATTTTTCACACTTATGACCAGTGCAGCATGCCCAGGGTCATGTGATTTATATTTGGATGCTTGGCAACTGATTCATATTTATGATGGTCACAGTGTCCCAGGGTCATGTGATCCCCTTTTGCAATCTTTGGACAAGCAAAGTCAATGGCAGGGCTGCTGGTGGCCAAGTGCTAAGGAGGGACATTCCTCCCTCCCTCCCTCCTTCCCTGCCTCCCTCTTTCTCATGCCCACCTCCTTCTGAAGGAAGAATTTGACCCCCCCCATATTTACTCTCTTCCATGTATTCATGAAACAAGGAAAAGCCTCCAGAGACAGAAAAGACAAACTGCTGAGTGAACTAGCTTAAAAAGGCACATTCCCCTTTAAGAGCTAGCTACTGGCTAGAAAGGAAAGTTAAGGAGTGCAGCTGGCACTTAAGGAAGAAAAAAAATGTAGTAAGTATTGGTTGCCGGCTAAGGCAGCCTCCCCAAATGGCTCCATTCATAAGTAAAGGAATGCTACAGGCAAACTCCATTCAGGAGAAAAATACTTCAAAATCCCTTGCAGCAAAACTTACAGCTAACAATAGCAGAGCAATAGAAGCTAACACAAGACATCAGCCATCAGCCAAATAGAAATTGCCAAACACTCCTTAAGAACACAAAGCCCACATTGCACAAATCCCAGAACTTCAAAGTCACAAAAGCACATAAGAATCCTTCCACTCTCCATCTCCCTTCCTCCCTCCTCCGTGCCTCACCTCCAGCCATTGCTGCCTTTTTTCATTCCTCTTGGAGGGTGACCCCTCCTCCACTGCATTTCTTGCCTGTTTGCTGCTGCCAGCACAGGTGGCTGCCACAGCAGTTGTAGATCGGCTCTTGGCCGGCCTGTTTGATCTCCTCTCCCCCACCCTCCTCCTCTTCTTTCTTCTTCTTGCCCTTCGGTGCAGCTAGAGCTGACTCCACCTCCTCCCAAGGCTGCTGCTGCTTTTTTCTCTCTCCCTCTCCTGCCCAAACTGCCTCCTTTTACAGCCTCTCCTGTCTCCGCTCCCCTCCTCCTCCTTTCTCATGGGGGAGGGTGAGCCAGAAGATAACCTGGGGCCTTTGCCTCGCCCCAGCCACTCTGCAGCTCCAGAGGACTCTCTTATAGTAAGTCCTTGCCTGCGCTGGCTCGTTCCCTCCCCTACTACACTTAGCTAGGCAGGGCTGCGTACCACCTGCCACTCGTTTATGTACCACAAGTGGTACGTGTACCACCAGTTGAAAAGCCCTGCTAGCTAGCCAATGCCGGTCTGTTCTTGGAGGCTCTGTGGTCCCAGTTTGAGGACGTCTCCTGGGTTCAGCGGGCTGAGGTGGAGATCCTGACGCTGAAGCAGCGAGGCCGGCCTGCGACAGAATACGTTCGGGACTTCAGGTGGGCAGCTGGTAGACTACGCTCCTGGCCAGAACGTCTGTTGGTTCACCAGTTCCAAGCCAGCCTGGACAGGCATTTTCATAAGGTGTGTATTTTCTGGGGTGTCCCAATTCGGCTGCAGGAGTGGTTCCGTGTGGTGGTGGACCTGGACGCAGGACTGCAGGAGTTCCGGAAAAAGGGGGAGGATCTGGCTGTACCATGTAGGAGTGTGGAGAAACCAAGGGACGGAGGACACAGGACCCAGGTGCCGGGTTTGGGATCCTCTGGGCTTCCTTCTCGGTTGTCATTCAAGTGTTTCTGGTGCAACCAGCCAGGGCATCAGACAGTGGAGTGTCCTGTCCCCGTTCCATGGGGAACCCCACTGACCCCTGGGAATGGCGGACCCACAACCAAGAAGGCACCGGAGAGGTTGAGAGTGGCGCATCAATCGGAAGGGACCACCCCCTGACGGAGGCCTCAGGAGGAGGAGGAGGAGGAGGAGGAGGCAATGATAGCCACCAGATACCAGCTGGTGGCGTACAACAGTGAGTACGAGTCAGTGGAAGATCCTATAGTGAGTGAGCCGATACACCCATTCGCCGTCCCCATCACACTGACGAGTCCACAGACAGGCCGTTGGGGGGGAATACAGAGCCCTGATTGATTCCAGCTGCACCTGCTGCCTGATTAGTAAGGGCATGGTGGCTGAGGCCGGGATTGGGGTAAGACAACTGGCCAACCCTATTAAATTTGAACAGGTGGATGAATCCCTTCTGGGGGGGGCAGCTACCCTTATAATGGAGCCTGTCAGACTAGAGATGAGGGCCCATTGGGAGATCCTCCACTTTATCATGGTTCCTTCCATGACCGAGGCCGTGATCCTAGGGCTGGCGTGGTTGGACAAGTGGGGCCCTACAATTTGGTGGGAAGGGGGATACTGAAAACTGCGGATTGGGATCAGTTCCCAGCCACCAGACCAGGAACCGGGGAAAGGAGGTGGAGAAGGAAGTAAGGTGGCAAACGCAAGTCAAGAGAGCACCAGGGGGAACCCTCCTTTCCAGCTGTGTATGCCGGCCTCACTGAGGTGTTCAGCGAGCAGGAGTGTGACATACTGCCTCCTCACCAGCCAACCGACTGTGCAATCGACAATATGCCAGGCGCCAAACTGCCCAAACCCCAGATGTACACGATGACGCCCAGGGAGATGGAGGAGCTGCATCGATATATTGACCGGAACCTAGCAAGGGGCTTTATCCAGCCAGCCCATTCACAGATAGCAGCTCCCATTCTGTTCAAGGAGAAGAAAGACGGCTCCTTGAGGGTGTGTGTTGACTTCCGTGGCATCAACGGGGTTTGTGTGAAGAACATGTACCCCCTGCCACTCATGAAAGACCTGTTAGTCTATCTGGCGAAGGGAAAGGTGTTCACCAAGCTGGACCTATGGGAGGCGTATTACAGGGTCTGCATCAAATGAGGGGATGAGTGGAAGATGGCCTTCAAATGCCCACTTAGTAGCTACCAGTTCAGGGTGATGCCGTTTGGGTTGCAGGGGCCCCCGTGGTATTAATGCAGCTCATCAACGAGGTGCTGCACGAATACCTGTACCGTAGGGTGCTAGTATACCTGGACAACATCTTAATATACACCGCCACCATGGAGGAACACATCCGATTGGTGAGACAGGTGCTGGAGAAACTGTTGAAAGCACACTTGTTTGTAAAACTCTCTAAGTGCGACTTCCACCAAACCCGGCTGGACTATCTGGGCTACAGGATATCGGGGGCAGGGGTGGAAATGGACCCTAACAAGGTCAAGGCCATGCTGGAGTGGCAAGTACCATGGACCCGCCGTCAACTACAGAGCTTCCTGGGATTTGCCAACTTTTATCGGCAGTTCATCCTGTTTGCAGCGGTAGCTCTACCCCTGACAGACCTGCTCTGCACACGACAAAACTGCGACGAAGCCATGGCCTGGTCAGCCACTAGCATGGACCATGGCATGCCAAAAGGCCTTTGAGGACCTAAAGGTCCTGTTTGCAAGGGAGTTGGTCTTGCTCCACCCAAATCCTTACATGCCATTCGTGGTACAAGCCAATGCCAGTGACGTTGCAGTGGTAGCAGTGTTACTGCAAAAGAACAGCCAGGGGACGTTACAGCCCTGTGACTATATGTCGTGGAAACTGACGGAAACCGAGAGGTCATGGGCCATTTGGGAGAAGGAGGAGTTTGCCGTACGGTGGGCATTGTCCACATGGTGACACCTACTAGAGGGGGCGAAGGAACCGTTTGAGGTCTGGACAGACCATAAGAATCTCAAGGTGTTTCAGTCACCGAGGTGCTTGTCCCCCAAACATATCCATTGGGCGCAATACTTCCAACACTTCCGTTTCCGATTGAGGTATGTACCGGGGGGAAGAACTTTCTCGCCGATGCTCTGTCGCGAATGCCTCAATACGATAGTAAGCGGGAGGAGGTAGTACAGGCAATCATGCCCCCTACTGGCAAGCCGCAGCGTGGGCAGTACCGCACAACCTGGCGGTCGACCTGGTCCAGGAGCTACACAAGGCAGTCCAGGATGACCCCTGGTTACAGGAACATCCAGGCCTACTGACACGGAGGGATGACCTAGCGTAGAAAGGCAACAAGCTGTACGTCCCACAGGCTCTACGATAGGGAGTGTTACGACGGTACCATGATGTAAAGCAAGTGGGACATTGCGGGTTCCTTAAAACCCTAAATCTGGTGCAGCTTCAGTTCTGCTGGCCACACATGAAAGCAGACGTGGAGACCTACGTTCGGGGGTGCCATGTTTGTGCCACCACCAAGCCCCGTACAGGGAAGCCTGTAGAGTTGTTACAATCGGTAGCAGACCCAACCCGACATGGGAGGACATCGCGATGGACTTTATTGTGGCATTACCAAAGAGTTGTTGTTATACTGTGATCTGGACCATCATAGACCTCTTCTCCAAGCAGGCCCACTTTGTCCCATGTAAGGGGTTGCCATCCACCCAAAAGCTGGCCAAACTCTTTATCACACAAGTGTATCACTTGCACGGGGTACCCCGGCGGATCAGCTCAGATCGGGGGGGGGGTGCAATTCATGGCTCGATTCTGGCTGGAGTTTATCCGGTGCATCGGGTCATCTCAAGGTCTCAGTTCAGCATATCACCCTAGCACCAACGGAGCAGCGGAACGCGTGAACGCGATGGTGGAGCACTACCTACAGAGCTACATATCGTACCAGCAGGCGGACTGGGTTGACCTACTGCTGTTTGCAGAAGTGGCGTACAACAATGTGGTGCACAGCAGCACCGGGTTTGCCCCCTTTCGGGTGGTGCACGGCCTGGATTTCATCCCAATCCCCAAGTACAACCAAGGGGACCCCTCGCCCTGCCAGCCACAGGAGTGGATAACGCACATCGGGGGGGGTAATGTAAAGAGGGCTTTGGTGAAAGCAGAGGAGAGCACTAAAACACAGGCCAACAGGAAGTGAAGGCCCCAAAAGCCTCTTCAGGTGGGCGATCAGGTTTACCTGTCGATGAAATATCTATGACTGAGGGTACCCTGTAAGAAGCTAGGTCCCAAGTACCTAGGGCCATTCTGGGTCACACAGGTCATCAACCCGGTGACCGTACGGTTACAGCTATCCCGGTTCTTGGGGAAGATACACCTGGTCTTTCACTGTAGCTTGTTGAAGCTGGTGGAGGATTCCTCCTGTAGGCCCATGGGAGAGGCACCAGGGTCTGTCGAGGGGGACCAGTATGAGGTACAGGAGATTCTGGACTCCCAGATGTGACGGGCACAATTACAGTACCTAGTGCGGTGGATGGGGTATCCTATCATGGAGGTGTCCTGGGTAGGGGAATCAGACATCCATGCCCCCCGATTAATGCAGAGGTTCCATCGACAGTGCCCTAGTAAGCCGGGTGGAAGGTCACCTGAACAGTCCGCAATAGCGGGTAAGTGCTTACATGTTTCTCCTTGCCTTCCAGGTGGAGCCCTGGTAGAGGGAGCTGCCTGTCAAGCCCCGTGGGCTTGACATTCAAGGGAGGGGAGAACTGAAAGCAGCAGCGCATGGACCACCGTCGAAAGCAGCACCAGGATGAGCTGGCAGTCCCGTATGGCCTCCGCGCTGCCGGAAACCATCTGCAGCACCGCCAGACAGCTGGGAGGCCTCCGATTGGCTGAGGGCTGCGAGGCGAAGGCAACAATGCCAGCAAGGACCATGGTGGTGCCCGAGGGTGAAGTGGAGGCTTGCCGGGACAGAGTACGGTTCCAACGCTCTGCTGTGCAATGCCAACTGGCAGAGACAGGATGGCAGGCCAGGGGGAACCTGGCTGTCTTTAAGGACAAACACCAGATGCTGGCCTGCTGTGTAGGGGGGGTGGAGCTGCAGGGAGGGAAGGTATTTAACGCTCTGGGAGCAAAGCACTCCCAGTACTGACTTTGTTTGTGAATCATTGGATTAAAGCTTTGTTGAAGCGTTCCTGTGTGCCAGTCGCCCTGTCCTTCTTCTGTCGTGTCTGAGGAGGCTAGGGACCAGTAAGGACACTGACATCTAGATTTTTGTGATCTGTCCATACTTCAAAAGGCACCTTGCTCCCTTCTAGATAGTGTCGCCAGTTTAATAGCCCCCACCAAATTGTGAATGCCTCCTTCTCCCAGATTGCCCATCTCCGTTCGCTTTCAGTAAATTTTTTGGAGGTGTAGGCACAGGGTTGAAAGACCCCACTTTGGTTCTTTTGCAGTAATACAGCTCCGACGTCAGTTTGAATTACAAAGGGCTCCCCTGGGCAGGGGTGCTTTAGGACTGGTTCAGCAGCAAATAGTCTTTTTAAATTCTCAAAAGCTGTTTGACAGCCCATAGTCCAGTTGGCTCAGTTGCGGCTTCCCTCCTCCTTTGCCTGTTTTGAGTAGTTCTTTAAGGGGTAGGGCAATCTTGGCAAAGGAGGGGATGAATTGACAATAGAAGTTGGCAAAACCTAGAAAGCTCTGGAGCTGTTTGCGAGTATTTGGGGGCTGCCATTCAATTATAGCCTTCACTTTGGCTGGGTCCATTTCAATGCCTCTGTAGCCAAGATAATCTAGTCGGGTCTGGTGAAATTCACATTTTGACAATTTGGCATAAAGCTTGGCATTCAATAGCTTCTTTAACACTTCTCTCACCAGCTTTATATGATCACTCATATTCGTGCTGTATATTAGGATGTCATCAAGATACACCAGAACCCCTTTGTATAGATGATCATGTAGAACCTCATTAATCAATTGCATGAATATGGCTGGGGCCCCCTGTAGCCCAAATGGCATGACTTTGAACTGGTAGCTTCCCAAGGGGCAGTTGAAGGCAGTTTTCCACTCGTCTCCCTCCTTTATTCTCATCCGGTAATATGCCTCTCTCAGGTCTAATTTAGTGAAGACACTCCCCTTAGCCAGATGGGTTAGTAAGTCCTTCAGGAGGGGGAGGGGTACTTATTTTCCACACTCACAGCATTGAGACCTTTATAGTCTATACAGAGACGAAGAGACCCATCTTTTTTTTCTTTAAACAACACAGGGGCCCCCACCGCAGACTTGGCCCGTTCAATGAATCTCCTCGCTAGATTTTTATCCATGTATCGCTGCATCTCCTCCATTTTGAGGGGGGACATAGTGTACATTTTCGGTCGTGGGAGTTTGGCTCCCGGCAATAGTTTGATAGAGCAATCATTGGGTCGGTGAGGAGGTAGGACATCACAATTTTTCTCACTAAATGCCTCCACTAGGGGTACTCGCTGGGGATGAGTGGCTCACCTGGTGGCAGTGAGGCAGCCATGTGCATTTGCTCATTAGGTGGGCTAAAGTTTCCTGTAATGTCTGTTGAATCAATTGGGGGTTTTGGCCCTGTAGGTAGCCTCACAGTTCTCATTCCTTTCTCCCACCAGATAAATGGCTTCCATTTGTCCAACCAGGCTAATCCTAGGATCACAGTCTCAGTCATTTTTGGAGCAACCAGGAAGCGAATAAACTCCCAGTGCTCAGGGCTCAGTTAATTGCATGACTAAAGTCCCTCCCATCAGGGAGCCATTGGCTTGCTCAAACCTCATGGTTTGGAAAGCAGTTTTGCTCGTACTCCCATTTTCATGGCAAATGGCAAACTAATGATGCATCGGGAGCATCCAGAATCGACTAGCACTTTTAAATCCACCTGTGCCCCCGATTTAGGGATTATGAGTTTGGCAGGTAGTAAGAAAGGTGGGATGTGTCGGCTCACCATTGGGTTGTTCTCTCCTTCATTGTCACTGTCAAAAGAGGGTAGAGCAGGGGCAGGTCCAGTCTGAGTCCTGGTGTCCTCCTGTGTGGGAGATGTGATTTGGGTAATGGATTCCTGTGTGATCCAGTTGGATTTCTCTCTTGTTGCCTGCTGGTCAGGTTTCTTTCTCACTGCTGGTCCTGGTCTACTCTGCTGTTGGGGGTAGGGGACTGGGCAATTCACTGCTCGATGTCTCTGCTGTCCGTATTGGAAGCACTTGATCATTGGGCCTGCAGGTGGCTTGGGTCTTTCAGCAGTCACAGCAGTTTGAGGTTTTTTGGGGGGGGTTGCCGTTTGGGTTGCTCTGGCCTCTGCTCGGCTTCAGGTGGGGGAGGTTTCTTGTAGCGGGTGAGCTGAGCGTCTAGTCTTACTGCTGTCTGGTACCACTCTTGCAGTTGATCAGGTACTGCTCGATAGATGCATGCCTGAGAAAGGTGATCGTCCAACCCTTCTCTGAAGTGGTGGACTAGGGACTGCTCAGGCCACCTCTCTACGCAACCAACTATCTTGCAAAACTCTTGTACGTACTCCAGAGCAGGCCTGCCGGCCTGTTTTATCTTGTGGATTTGTTCTTCTGCTTTGAGGGCAATGGATGGGTCCTCAAACCTTGTTCTCAGTCCTAGGAGGAAGAGGTGGGGGTCCTCCAATTTGGGGGCTTGCTCATTGTATAAATTATTCAGCCAGTCAGATGCCTCTCCCTCTAAGCTGGACGCAATCACATCAACCATAGCGACTGGGTCTGGGTAGAGATAGGCCCAGTGCTCTGAAAGGTGGAGCAATCATTGGCTGCTGGGCTCCCCACTGTGGTTGTTGCACCTCCAGTTGCTGTTGGGTCTCCCACTCTGGCTGCTGCTGCATTCCCAGGGGTGGCACATTCGGGGGCTGTTGCCATTCCCCCTGCTGTTGGTCTGCTGGGAGCTGTGGCATCCTCAACTGCTGTAGGGCCCCCTGCAGCCTTGGAGGGAGTTGTTGTTGGAACTCCATCATCTGCAAGCCCCTCAGTGGTTGTTGTACATTAGGGGATGGTGACCATCCCCCCTGCTGTGGCCGTCCTCCCACCGGTTGCTGGTCTTCTGGCCTCTGCATCTCCCCCAGTTGTCGCAAGGCCTTTATTAGCTGGTTCATGCTCAGAGATTGCTGATTTCCCACCTACAGGGGCTGCTCTATTCCCCATTGCTGCAGGAGGCCAGAGTGGGTGATCGATATGCACACCGGTCTGGGGATTGGTTGTCCTGGCAACTTCCCAGGCTCTCACATCGTTGGTGGCGGTCAGAGCTTCTGAAGGGGCGGGGACTGGAGCTGTCTCTCTCTGTGAGGCTGGAGGCCCTGATAGGGTGCTTCAGGGACAGGAAGGCTGCCTGATCTGCGGAGGGGCTGGGGGCTTCTCTCAGCAGGAGTTGTTCTTCGCTTCTCATTTCTAGCTCTTCAAATTCTTCCACCAACTGACTATGAGCTGCAGACAGGTATTTCCACTCACCTGAGTCTCAGTGGCAGATGATCTGGTAACTCTCCACTGGTCTGGGGAATGCAATATGCAGGAATCTCTTTGTGGTAGCTTAACCTCATCTGCCTTTGAAGTCCTTGAGGGTGGCAAGGCCGTCTTGAGGCGTCTGGAGTCTCCGCTTGGCTGGGCCCAATCTGACGACCAGATCAGGTCTCCTAGCTCAGTGGTTCTCAACCTTCCTAATGCTGCGACCCTTTAATACAGTTCCTCATGTTGTGGTGACCCCCAACCCCCCATCCAGCTGGCAGGGGAGGTATCAAAAACGTGACCCAAAAAAAGAGGAAAAATGGGAAAGTATAGGTAGTCCTTGACTTACAACAATTCGCTTAGTAACTGTTTGAAGTTACAACAGCACTGAAAAAGCGAATTATGATCATTTTTCACACTTATGATTGTTGCAGCATCTCCAGGGTCATGTGATTTAGATTCGGATGCTTGACAGCTGATTCATACTTATGACGTTCACAATGTCTCAGGGTCATGTGATCAATGGCCAGGGGGCATGGCCAGCTGATCACTCAGGTTGCAGAGTGCCTGTGGGGGGAAACCTGTGGGTCTCTGGGATGGGACTAGGGTGGGTGCCTGCATTCTTTACCACCCTTCTTTCCCCTTGTCCCTTCCTTCCTTCTTTCCTTCCTTTCCTTCACCTCCTTCTTAGTCTCTTCCTCCTTCCCTCCCTCTTTCCCATTGTCCCTTCCTTTCTTCTTTCTGTCCTTTCCTTCACCTCCTTCTTAGTCTCTTCCTCCTTCCTTCACTCTCTTGCATTGTCCCTTCCTTCTTTCCATCCTTTCCTTCACCTCCCTTAGTCTCTTCCTCCTTCCCTCCCTCTCTCCCATTGTCCCTTCCTTCCTTCTTTTCTTCCTTTCCTTCACCTCCCTTAGTCTCTTCCTCCTTCCCTCCCTCTTTCCCATTGTCCCTTCCTTCTTTGCTTCCTTTCCTTCACCTCCTTCTTAGTCTCTTCCTCCTTCCCTCCCTCTCTCCCCTTGTCGCTTCCTTCCTTCTTTCCATCCTTTCCTTCACCTCCCTTAGTCTCTTCCTCCTTCCCTCCCTCTCCCATTGTCCCTTCCTTCCTTCTTTTCTTCCTTTCCTTCACCTCCCTTAGTCTCTTCCTCCTTCCCTCCCTCTCTCTCATTGTCCCTTCCTTCCTTCTTTCCTTCCTTTCCTTCACCTCCTTCTTAGTCTCTTCCTCCTTCCCTCCCCTTTTCCCATTGTCTCTTCCTTCTTTCCGTCCTTTCCTTCACCTCCCTTAGTCTCTTCCTCCTTTCCTTCCTCTTTCCCATTGTCCCTTCCTTCCTTCTTTCCTTCCTTTCCTTCACCTCCTTCTTAGTCTCTTCCTCCTTCCCTCCCTCTCTCACATTGTCCCTTCCTTCCTTCTTTCCATCCTTTCCTTCACCTCCCTTAGTCTCTTCCTCCTTCCCTCCCTCTCTCTCATTGTCCCTTCCATCCTTCTTTCCTTCATTTCCTTCACCTCCTTCTTAGTCTCTTCCTCCTTCCCTCCCTCTTTCCCATTCTCTCTTCCTTCTTTCTGTCCTTTCCTTCACCTCCCTTAGTCTCTTCCTCCTTCCCTTCCTCTTTCCCATTGTCCCTTCCTTCCTTCTTTCCTTCCTTTCATTCACCTCCTTCTTAATCTCTTCCTCCTTCCCTCCCTCTCTCCCATTGTCCCTTCCTTCCTTCTTTCCATCCTTTCCTTCACCTCCCTTAGTCTCTTTCTCCTTCCCTTCCTCTTTCCCATTGTCCCTTCCTTCCTTCTTTGCTTCCTTTCCTTCACCTCCTTCTTAGTCTCTTCCTCCTTCCCTCCCTCTCTCCCATTGTCCCTTCCTTCCTTCTTTCCATCCTTTCCTTCACCTCCCTTAGTCTCTTCCTCCTTCCCTTCCTCTTTCCCATTGTCCCTTCCTTCTTTGCTTCCTTTCCTTCACCTCCTTCTTAGTCTCTTCCTCCTTCCCTCCCTCTCTCCCATTGTCCCTTCCTTCCTTCTTTCCATCCTTTCCTTCACCTCCCTTAGTCTCTTCCTCCTTCCCTCCCTCTTTCCCATTGTCCCTTCCTTCTTTGCTTCCTTTCCTTCACCTCCCTTAGTCTCTTCCTCCTTTCCTCCCTCTCTCTCATTGTCCCTTCCTTCCTTCTTTCCTTCCTTTCCTTCACCTCCCTTAGTCTCTTCCTCCTTCCCTCCTTCTTTCCCATTCTCTCTTCCTTCTTTCCGTCCTTTCCTTCACCTCCCTTAGTCTCTTCCTCCTTCCCTTCCTCTTTCCCATTGTCCCTTCCTTCCTTCTTTCCTTCCTTTCCTTCACCTCCCTTAGTCTCTTCCTCCTTCCCTTCCTCTTTCCCATTGTCCCTTCCTTCCTTCTTTCCTTCCTTTCCTTCACCTCCCTTAGTCTCTTCCTCCTTCCCTTCCTCTTTCCCATTGTCCCTTCCTTCCTTCTTTCAATCCTTTCCTTCACCTCCCTTAGTCTGTTCCTCCTTCCCTTCCTCTTTCCCATTGTCCCTTCCTTCCTTCTTTCAATCCTTTCCTTCACCTCCCTTAGTCTCTTCCTCCTTCCCTCCCTCTTTCCCATTGTCCCTTCCTTCTTTGCTTCCTTTCCTTCACCTCCTTCTTAGTCTCTTCCTCCTTCCCTCCCTCTCTCTCATTGTCCCTTCCTTCCTTCCTTCCTTTCCTTCACCTCCCTTAGTCTCTTCCTCCTTCCCTCCTTCTTTTCCATTCTCTCTTCCTTCTTTCCGTCCTTTCCTTCACCTCCCTTAGTCTCTTCCTCCTTCCCTTCCTCTTTCCCATTGTCCCTTCCTTCCTTCTTTCCTTCGTTTCCTTCACCTCCTTCTTAGTCTCTTCCTCCTTCCCTTCCTCTCTCCCATTGTCCCTTCCTTCCTTATTTCCATCCTTTCCTTCACCTCCTTCTTAGTCTCTTCCTCCTTCCCTCCCTCTCTCCCATTGTCCCTTCCTTCCTTTTTTCCATCCTTTCCTTCACCTCCTTCTTAGTCTCTTCCTCCTTCCCTCCCTCTCTCCCTGTCAAGCCCCCGCAGGCTCGACATGAACAGGCAGAGGAGGAGTCGAGGATGGGCGGGGTGGCAAAGGAGACTGTCGGCTGTCGCCAGACCTCCTGGCTGACAAGCACAAGTTTGGGGGTTGCCAGCTGATGGGCGCAGGAGTTGGGTTCTGCAGCGGCCTCCCCTTCGCTGACCTGCGTGCATGAGAAGAAGTCAATCCGGTTGCTGCACAATGAGTCTTTGGGGAGGGCGGGGCCTTGCTCTGCGCCTGCGCTCTTCATGTGCCCCCTGCAGGGCACATTTGGTAGAGTTCGTGCAGACTGCTGCCAAGCAGCATATTTTCCACAAACAAGTGAGGTGGAGCGGAGGGGGGAGGGAGAGAAGGCAGTTGACAAGCCCTGCCTAAGACCATCAGAAATATGTGTTTTCCGATGGTCTTAGGCGACCCCTGTGAAAGGCTCATGCGACCCCCAAAAGGGTCGTGACCCACAGGTTGAGAACCACTGTCCTAGCTGCTTGGGTTTTGGCCCCAGCTGGGAGGCCTGCAAAAGCTCCTTCTCCACTGGCTTGCTGGGTGTCGCTTCCACCCTTGGGGTAGCAGCTGCTGCCAGGGTGCTGGCTTCAGGCAATCCTTCTTTCTCCATGATGAAATCTTCCCCAAATCTTTGTCAGCTTATCCCTCAAGTCTAGGGACAGCAACTGAGGCTCGGGACCCCTAGATAGTTTGAAAAGTTTGGAGATTTTGGCTTAATGTCAAGGTTCCGACAGATGAAACTCTTCAAAGAACTTCAAGGCATTGTTTACCTTAAAGAATCTTTATTCAAGTTGCATAGCATCGGCACGTACATAGTCAAAGCCAAAATCTGGATTCCCCTCCCCTTAGCACATAGTATCAAACACAATTCCCTCCTCTAATTAACAGTCATAAATCACATTCTCCAATTAGTTTGAAATGCAGGCTTTCCCTCCTGTTCTCTAACTCGCCAATTCTTATCATCTCTTATTTCAAGCTCTGAATTCACACACTAGTACAATATTGTTATGTCTAACTAACTCCCATCACATTCTTCCTCCTCCCCCAGCATCATCTAATTCTAAAAGTAAAGCATAAGAAAGAAAAAGGCTGCATCTTCATAAGTTGTCAAAGCAAGAACATTCAATGTTAGCAGCTTTGACATCTTCTCTACCTGGTGTTCTATGTATTGGACAATTCCTATCATCTTCAACAATGGCCACACTGGCTTGAAGGTATGGAATCAGACAATGATCAGGTTAAGGAAGGCTGTTCTTCAAGTGAGGAGAGGCCATCACCTTAGGTCATTGTATTTTACCCATCTCATACTTTACTTATTACAAAATTGTCTAATATCCAAAACAAAGATAAAAGCAAACAATGCTACAGAACAAGCAAAAATATGCTGTATGCTTCCACACTTTTTTTGTTAGGGGTTGGAAATCTGATGTCTTACAGATATTTTAGACCACAACTCCTGTAATCTTTTATAGTCCAAAACATCTGGAAGATATATTTCCTTCCTTTAACCTAATAAATCCAGAATGTTAACACACTACAAAAATGAATAGCCACAATTTCAAGCCATTCTCTGAACAAAAATGGGAACTCAGTAATGATTTTTTGACAAAAACATCAGCACCAGTTTCCAAGACCACCAGGGCAAGCCTTTTGAAGTAGATCAACCAGAGCAAAGGGCCACAGGGGTAAAACTGATGTAAGTGAGCATGTAATTCAGTGCTAACTGCAATAAAATGGATGCTTTCTTCATGCCTAGTAAAAGCAAGAAACTAATTTAGCGTGGAGGATGGGTACATTTCAGACAAGTTGGAGGAGGATACAGGTGCTTTTATAATAAGACAGATGAAATACAGCAGTACAATTCACAAACTAGATTAATTCTTTGGCAGACTTGAGGATAGGGAGTATACACACTTGAAGGAAAATAGGATAAATTATGTCCAATTTATGGTTACAAAAGGTAGGAAAAGTCTGTACAGATTCATCTTTGCCATGCACACAAAATATGAGGCTTTCAAGGACAAATAATTAGAGTTTTTTGGCTTGTGCTAGCCAAGGATATCTCATTTCCATTTTCAAAAAGCATCTTGCAGTTTTCAAAGCTCCAACTACTGTGTCTGCCAAGTTCTCACCCCAGTGAGCTCTCTAGAGGGGTCTATGACAATTTGCCACAGCCAACTCGCCACAGGACAACTCACTGCAGGACAAGAATTATACTCTTTTTCAAATATCAAAGAAGTGGTGGAATAGAATCATTAAAGAAAGAATGCAAAAGGAGGGACAGAATGAAATGTGAATGGCAAACATTAAAATATTTTTATTTATTTTAAATAATTAAATAGAATTGCTAAATTTTCCCACAGCGAGTTGTCCCATGATGAGTTGGCCGTGGCAAGTTGCCCATGGCAAGTTGGCTGCAGCAAGTTGGCTGTGGCAAGTTGTCCCATTCTGCTCTAGAGCTCTAGAGAGATGTGCAAATCTTCAAGAGTAGATTCTGATACCAAAGTCACCTAGCACTGTAGAAGTATAATGAGCAACAAAATATACCTACAGCAATAACATCATTAAAACAACATTAATTGGCATAGTTCAACTTTTCTACCTATTTAGTTTAGTAGCACTGATAGGCAGTATTTCCAGGATTTGGCACGCTTACCAACGTCACCAATTATAGAAGACAAAGAGAGGCTTTCTTTAATGGAAGCAAGGAAAAGGAGCTTTGATTGAAATTGGATTTGGAGCTATATATTATGTCAGGATAATAATTTAACAGCTGAACAGCTTATGTAAAAATGAAATGTGGATGATGCAATGATAGGATGATGCAATATTAAGAATGACCCAGCAGGGTCTATGTCAGTGCCTTTAAGAGCCTGAGTATAAAAGGGGAGTGTTTTACTGGAGTTTCTCTCTCTCATCCTTTGATTGCTGTAAATGCTGTGTATCTGGAGTTGCTGTTTCACCACATGTATGTATTTTATTTCTAGTGTATATTTGTAGGTAGTGTAATATAAACCATCATTTAAATACAAACCACTGTTTACTGTATTTACTCCTGGGTTACCTCAGCACAATAAGACTGTGCATGCTCTGACACATTACCACTCTTTTCAACAGATTCCTGCTCAGATTCAGCATAAAGTTTCAAAAATATACTATTTGCATGAGGAATAGAATGCTGTTTTGTCAATAGGAACCTTCAATAGGAACATGTGAGGCCAACTGCAGTCACCTCAGGAGTTCTCCAAGATGAGAATTACAGCATTGAGCCTGCTTAAATGAAGGATGAAGGGAGCAGATGCCCTCACCAAAAGGCTCAGCTGACCTTAACATACCCTCCATCTAAGGAGGAGCTAGAATCAGAAGGTCATGTCTGCTGTTAGCTTACATATTTACAATTGCAAGAAAGATTTAAATTAGACAAAAAGGAACATGGGTTTAACTTTGTTAAAAATGAATTGGAAATCCTATTGTGTCGTAGTGATGAACATATTATTGCTAAAGTCTATAAAATGTTATTGAATTTAAATCTGGAAAATGAACAAGTAAAGCATTGTATGATTCAGTGGGTAAGGAACTTTGGATATGATGTAATGCTTGAACAATGGGAGAATATGTGGAATAAAGTTTTAAAAGTCACATTAAACTATAACTTAAAAGAAACAATTTATAAGATGATGTACTGTTGGTATTTAACTCCAGATAAGTTGTCAAGAATGTATGTATAAAGGCTTTTCAAATGAATGTTGGAAATGTAAATGGAAGGAAGAGACTTTTTATCATTTATGGTGGATGTGTGATAAAGCAAAGAAATATTGGAGTAGGATTCATATATTAATACAGAAAATTCTTAAAGTGAATATAGAAAGAAAGCCAGAGACTTTTCTCTTGGGGTTAATGGACAAAGACTTGGAAAAAAAATTGGAAATTTGATGTTATATATGTTGACAGCAGCAAGACTACTCTATGCACAGAAATGGAAGGTCACCTTGATCCCCACAATGGACGAATGGCTGCAAAAACTGATGGGATTAGCAGAAATGGCTAAACTGACTGTTTTGATTAAAGAAAAAATAACAAATACTTTTATTTCTAAGTGGAAACCACTTCTGGACTTTGTGCTTGAGGTGGAAAAAAATGAAACTTTGATTTTGGGCTTTACTGATTAAATAGATTTCTTATAGAAATGACTAGTTTATACTATTATGTAAAAGTAAAAAGTTGAGGTTTGATGTTAATGTTTTAGTCTACTGCACCAAAGGGAGTCAGAAGTCAATGCCTTTTTTTTCCTTTCCCCCCTTGCTTTCCCCCACTTTTCTCTTCCCTTTCCCCTTCCCTAACTTCCCTATTATTTACTTTCGTATTTTCTTTGTATGCTATATTATAAACTAATTTTTTAAAAAAACATACCCTGGGTGAGACAACTGCATTTCCTCCCTGCCGGCAAATACATACATCTGCAAACATATCCACAAAACTCACAAAGAACAAGTTTTGTATAAATATTGCTGTCATTCAATTTCTGACCACTTTCGAGAGCTGAACTGCATGTCACGCTGTTGAATAAAACTATCCTTTGCCTCAAGGAAGTTTCCCAGTATGTTTATTTGCGACCCGGCTTGGAAATGGATCAAAGAATTTTCTTCTAACACTAGCAACACAGTTCTCTCTCCCACAATGTCCTACATGGATTTTTAAAAATTAATCCTTGGAAAACTGTTCCGAAGAAGGGTCAAATGAATGCTAATTGCCCAAAGCTATGCTAGATGGTGAAAGTCACTAAGTCTTTTCTGAAAATTACATTATGTTGCTTACTGTAAAAGGGAATAGCATGATATAGAGGCATAGGATCTTTATAGCAATAGCACTTATATACAGGTCGTCCTTGACTTATGACCACAATTGGCCCCAAAATTTCTGTTGCTAAGTGAGACACTTGTCAAGTGAGTTTTGCCCCATTTTATGACCTTTCTTGCCACAGTTGTTAAGTGAATTACTGAAGTTGTTAAGTTAGTAACATGGTTGTTAAGTGAATCTGGTTTCCCCATTGACTTTGCTTGTCAGAAGGTTGCAAAAGGTAACCACATGACCCCAGGACACAACCGCCATAAATATGAGTCAGTTGCCATGCGTCTGAATTTTGATCACACGACCATGAAGATGCTGCAATGGTTGTAACTGTGAAAAAATGTCATAAGTCACTTTTTTCAGTTCTGTTGTAACTTTGAACGGTCACTAAATGAACTGTTGTAAGTCAAGGAGTACCTGTACTGCTCCATAGTGCATTACAGCACTCTCTGAGTGGTTTACAAATGTCAGCATATTGCCCCCAACAATCTGGGTCCTCATTTTACCGAGGGGAAATCCAATCTCTCTACCTTGAACAGCTTCCCAGTCAAGATTGCTTGCCAACTTTTTAATCAACAGTAAGTACACACACACACACACACACACACACACACACACACACACACACACACACACACACACACATTCTGGCCTTCAAGTCAGCATTTTACTTTGTCACTTGTTAATAGCTGTTGTTAAACTCTTTCCCAAGATTTGTCCAGTCCTGCTTTCTCCAACTTGTTTCCTCTACATGTGTGAAACTTCTGTCCACACATCCATGACCCAAGCTATCATGCTCCCTGGGGATTATGGGAATTGAAGTCCAAAGCATCTGAAGGGTAATAGATGAGAAAGTATGGCTTGGGCTTTTTTCAAAATCATGAATTGGTAGTTATAATTACATCCTATTACTCCAGTACCTTATAACCTAGTCAATACATAATGGTTCAACAAAAGTATTGTGTAAGATATATAGCACACTATTGTTTGGCTTTCCCCAATCCAGTGGTTTCCATATGGGAGGGAATTCAACTTCCATAGTCTTCTGTAGCTGGAAGGTAACAGGTCGGTTTAGAGAATAGAAAAACTCTGCAAGGCATGGCTCTTTGAGCTGCCATTGGTTTGGCAGTTAAATGCCAAGCATTCTCTTTATTAATTCAATCAAAGCCATGTTCTGGTTGTTTCATGATAATCCTACATTTAACAGCTATTTTACTTTGTAAGTTACCTTAACTTTTAGGAGGAAAAAATATAAATGTTTTGAGCAAACCCACAATTTGCCAGATGGCAAGGAAATACACTACCAAGATCATGTATTTTTCTCCTAAGCAGGGTGGCCAGATGCTATCTATCCCACCCCTGCTGCACCAGAGCAACTCGCTGACATTTCCCCAACATTAGAGGTCACCAACAGCCTCAGCTTTCTGAACAAAGGAAGGCAAAGGCTGCAAGTTCCGTTGCGCACTATGAACTGGGTGAATCCCATCCGTGCTGGGGAGAAGAGCTGGGGATCTCTCCTCATCTGCCTTCCTTGGATGCTATCCTTGCATAATTGCAAGAGTTCCGCCAGAGGACAATGTGTCTGGGCCTCCCCAGCACAAGGCGTTGGAGCAACCCGCTCTTGAGGTAAATCCAGCCCACACCTCTGCCTTAGTGTGTTTCTTCCTGCTTCCCAGTCTGCCTCTTTCCCCAAAGGCCCCTCCTAATACCTTGCTCTTTGCCATGCGAGGCCCTAAGCTGCCTTTTCAGGCCCTTTCCTTGGCTCTTTCAATGCCGGTCCCTGGCAGGAGATGTGTTGGACAAGTGGAGGGATCCATCCCCTGCCAGCAAGGTCAAGGTGCACTTAAAGGCAGCAGTTTCTCTCAACCGAGTGGCAGGCACCAATGGGACAGTTTTGAAGTAGTGCAGGAACAATACAAAGGTTTGTTCCTATTGCCACTACCAGCTTTCTTTTGCTTTCACACTCAACCTACTTGAGAAACGAGACTGGCCTCCTGGCCCCTGGATGGGCCACCAAGGCAACTCCCCATATATGCCCACTTTCTGGGAAAGTTTTTTGCCCCTGTCAGAAGAATAATTTGGGGTTCCGACTCAAGCTGGGGTTGTGCAAGAACAAATCAAAATGAAATCCAGACAGGTGTGAGGAAAGGAAATTTATTTATTCTCAAAAGCAAAGAGGTTTGCCTGTGGGGGTAGCTACAGAGATATAAAAGGGGAGCTTGTCTAGGGTGACACTTGAGGGGTGTTGGCGTGTGTTGGTACATGTCACATATGGTGTTTATTCTGGTGAACATGCAGTTCTGTTTGGAGACAGGTTTTTTTTGAAAAATATTTTATTGGTTTTATGATTTTAACAATAGGTGCTTAAAGCACACCGTGGTGATTGGGTAAACAAAAATTCCAAAATAAAAACATACATAAACAGCTCAACTTAGTACATTCACTTTCATCTTTCTATTTCCCTCACACATACACACACACACACAAAAACATATAAATTTAATATATTCCATTTCTATCATAAATTTCTGTTAAACCTATTTTAAGACTTTGTCAATTTCATTCCAAACTCTCCCCGATACATATACCATGATATTTAGGAGATGTTACCATACATTCTTTTTACATTCATATATACAATACTTTTAATGAAATGAGATAAATACCTACACATAACTTTTGGTGTTGCTCGCCCATTTCACCTTTCACCGCATCCACACTCCTTCTTCTCTACCTTCTTTCTCCCTTTCTTCTCTTCCCTACTTCCCTCTTCCCCTCTATACCATTCTCCTCCTTTCTCCCCACTTCTCCTCTTCTCCTCCAACCTTTCTACTTCCTTCTCCCCTCCTTTACTCTTTCCTCTCTCCTCTCCTTTCTTCCCTTTCATCCCTCTTCAGATACAGTTCAGGGGTAATGTCCGAGCAACTCCCCTCTCCAAATTTCCCTATCTGTATTATACATTAATACTTCTATTTTATCTAATCTTCTCGGTATATACTTCTTTTTTTAAAAAAATAATAAAAAATAATTGTTTTTACTGATTTTTCCCATCTTTCCCCAAAAGCTTAGGACACAACATGGTGATCAGGATATCCAATCATTCAAAGACAAAGTCATATAAATATAGGTCAAATTGAATATAGTATTGCTTATTAAAATTTATACAATTTTAAGTTAAGTTCAATCAAACAAAAATCATCAAACACATGCGATTATAATCTATATCCTGTTTTTAGGCTATACTAATTACAGTTGTCATACTCCAATTACATTTTAGTAAGTATATAGTTGTGATTTCAGGTATCCTTAATACAAGATCATTCATTGAGACAGATTTTTTTTCCTTATTACAAATAGCTCTTCCTCTCTCTCTATTACAACATAGTTATCATATTTAAAATAATAATATAAGTCCAACAAATACAGTTCTATTTTTAAGAATATATTCTATCATTTCATCAATCTACATCTATAAAAAAATCTTTTTAAGGCCTTAATAAAGTTTATATCTTCAAATACTTATCAACTATAATATTAGGAAATTCTCATCTTTCATTCCTAATTAAATCAGACATATTCTCTTTCTCTGTTACAACATAATTATCAAATTTAAAATTACTATATAAGTAAAATAAATAAATAAATAAATAAATAAAATAATACATTTCCATTTATTTATTTATTTTAAAAAAGATATATTCAATCATTTCGTCAATCTACATCTATAAGGTCTTTTTGTCCTAGAAAGATTTACTCCCTCAAATAATTATCAACCATGGTAACAGTAAATTTACATCCTTCATTGGTCATTAAATCAAACACAATTTCTAAAGCCTTTTTAACCCGTCAAATAACATTTTATGTCACATTTAAACCTGACTCTAGCTTTCTTTCTATGCCAATTTGGTTCCCATAATAAGGCTTTTCGGTTATCAAACCTCAAGATTTGATTACGAGGATTTCTAACCGGTTCAAACTGAACAAATTTTCTTTCCCTTTCCTCTTTATTGTAATTTCTGAAAAGTTGTGTCTGGGTATCAATCTTTGTTATTTTTGGTAGTTGAGTTGAGTCAATTACAGTTATTTCTTGGTCATCAAAATTGTCCATCAATTGTAGGTGACGTGTAGCATTAGTTGATTTAGTGGTTTCCACATTTTCTCTCAGTGCAGATTCACAATTAGGTTGTAAGAATAGTGTCTCTGTCTCTTTAAGTTGTAAGTAGGTTTGTTCAAGATTATTCTGTTCATCTTCTATTGTTCCTTGTTCCATAACTTGGTTCATTATTAGAGGGTCAATGTAAGATTCCAAGGTGGCATCTTTGGATTTTCTCCAAGATTTCCAATAAGTTTTGAAATCTTCTCTAACTTCTAATATTTTTTCCAGTATTAAATCATGGTCAAGATGTGAATAACTTTCAGCCATTTTGGTGGTAGCTTTGCCTATTCCTTTATTAGAGACTACTTGAGAAAGATCCACAAATATCTGCCTCCAATGGTCTAATAGCCAGCTTCACCACCCAGCTGTCCAGTTATCTTTTCTCTTTTATTATCACATAAATCCAATCCCTCTTCAGATAACAGGGAGAAATACAGTTAGAGTTTCACTTTTTCACCACCAGATGTCCTCAGTGGACTATAAAATCTTTTTCTTATTTTTTTTCCAAGTTAATCAAATTAAAGAAAGAAAAAAAAGGAAAGTTTTCTCTTTCTTTTTTTAAAAAATCAACAAAAAATGTCTCCTACATTATCAGATTAAAAAAGGAAAGTAACAATGTCCCTTTTTTCCTTCTTTTCCCCTGAAATTCACCCAACAGAAGTCAAATAGTAAAAAAAAAACCACACACACAAAAATTAATCTTTTTCTTTTTAGCTCTTCTTTCCACATATAGGCAGCCGCCGCTTTCTTAATAAAGGAAAATAAAAACTCTTTACAGGAAAAGTCAGGATAGCGAGGGAAGGAAAGGTCTCACCTGGATTCACCACGGTGGTTCTTCATGCTTAGTTGTTCTTGTGACTTGCGGTTGGTGCGGCTAGGTGATCGGCCATTTTATGGCCGATCTTCTTCTCCGTCGGCCCTCAGAGTCAGCTCGGACAGCTAGAGGAGCCACTGCTCCTCTGCAGCTGAGCACAGCCTCCTCGACGGTAGTCGCACCCTCCAGGCACGACTTTCGACCTCCGCAGGGGTCTACCGGTGGAGGGAAACAAGCCGAACGAGGAGACAAGTCTCCCCATACGGCTAGAGGCGCCGCGATCCGGAACCGGAAGTCCTGTTTGGAGACAGTTTTAATTAACTCTTTGTGTTTACAGACCTTCTTCTTTGCTGTGTGGGTTAAGTCTGAGTAACTTATTTGGGGGTTTAAGGAAGTTTAAAAGATTTTTCCCCCTTTACTTGATTTTACTTGATTAACTTAGTTTCAGCTTGACTGTCAATTACCTAGCAGAGATGCTGATTCTCAGTCCATTGTGGATTCTGTTAATGTTTAAGGGAAGATGGAGACAGTATAAGGAATAAAATATATTTTGATATAAAACTTCCCACACCCTGACCTTCTTAGCACTGGGGTACTAGTGGCTACCACCAGCCTCTTTTTCCTCTATGCATTCAAAAGCTGACAACATCTGACACAGAAATGAGGTGATGGGAAAACCTGGTGCTGGGACAGCTACAGTGGTGGGATTCAGCCAGTTCGCACCAGTTCGGCAGAATCGGTAGCTAATTTTTTGTTGCCCAGGCCCAGAATGGACTTCCAGAAGCAGCATCCACACAGAGAACTGGTTGTTCACATATTTGAATCCCACCACTGGACAGCTCCTAAGCTTGCAATACTGGAAAAAGGTACAGCCCTAGTTGGTCAGACACAATATAATCAAGCCATGAGATAGACCGATAAACAGTCATTTTTAAGGACACTCCCACAGGTCTTGCAAATCCTCTGCTCCATATCAAGATTAAGGCTCTGCATGCTATGACCAAACTAGACAACAGCTGAAAAGAACCATTCACCAAGCAAACAATCCATGGTGGGTTACTGTTTAATAATAACAATCACAACAACAATGCTGTAAAGCTGTTTCTGCAACTTCCCCCCAGCCCCATAATAACAAAAAAGCTTCAGGAATCATCTTTGTTCTGTAGCCATCTATTAAGTCAACCAGAAAAGTTGGTGGCACATTAAATTTAACACGTGTCTAAAAGTGTTCCACAATGTTTTTATAACATATTTCAAGAGTGAAAGGCTTCTCACCTAGCAATCCATATGCAACACCCTTGTTAAACATATTGCTATTTTCTATGCCACAGATTTGGGTGAACTAGTGAGAGTGAGAACGATCCAATCTGTAATCTCCATCTGTAATAATATTGGAAACATCTGTAATGATATTGTTTCCATTTGCTGCTACTGCTCCACCAGCTGGGAGTTGAAGTTGCTCTCCTTGTAGAGCACAGGTGTCAAACTCACCGTGTCATGTCACGTGATGTGTCGTGATGTATCACGACTTTTTTTGCATTGCCGGAGCTGGGGTGGGCGCGGCCTCCATATGATGCAACTGGCCCACGGGCCAGCAGTTTGACACCCCTGTTGTAGAGTATACCTTAACTCACTATCCTGAGAAGGAGACACATGTGAGTTAAATTGTCACCATCACCTAATCTATCAACAGGAATATGCAAAATTAATACTGATGCATTTCCTTGTAAGTGCAAATTCTGCAGCATCAGAATTAAGAGGAAAAAAAGAAAGCAAACTTTGTGTTGGGTAATTCTGATTTTGAAGGAAGATAATAACAAAAGCTGTAATATTTAAATTATAACTATTAACTATAACAGTGGCCCCCAACCTTTTGGGCACCAGGGACCAGTTCTGTGGAGAGAGGATTTTCCGTGGACTGGAGGGGGCATGGTTTCACATACTGCCTGCATTCCACAGATGGGGCTTTGCTTGTTTGCGTGGCCCAGTTTCTGGCATGCTGTAGACCGGTGTCGGTCCACAGACCGGGGGTTGGGTACTCCTGAACTATAACATACTTAGAACCAGTGCTTTTTTTTGTAAAAAAAAAAAAAGGTGCCAGAACTCACACATGTCATACAGCCTGCCTTGCCTACCCTACAAGGTTTACCTTTGTAGTTGAAAAAAAACCCTTCAATTTTTAGTGTATCTAAAAGACTAGGATTTTGTTCAAGGTAAGTTAATACTATTAATGTTACCATGCACTGTGTGCCTTTAAATTACAAGAAGGCATTTTATTAATCTTTTGGGACATTTACCACTCGCATACCCATTTAGTTTAATGAATGGAAATGTTAGCTTTCTATGTGGAATGAAATTGGTCCAATAAAACAAAATTTGGTTGCTTGTAAAAGATTGAATTATTTTTAAGAAGTTGTCAAGGTGGAAAAATTTACATTTGGAGTTTAATATGGATATTGACTTGAAACAAATTAAAGTTGAAACTTTGTCAGTGAACAGATTACTTTTAATTTACCTTTAAGTTAAACCCAATTTAATAAATAGATCTGATTAAACCTCATACTATAGGTCTACCTTTACATCTGACCAATACATAATTAATGTACATTAATAATAATACCTCCAAATCACAAGACATTGGCTTTATTCTTATTGTTCCCCTCTGCAGTTTGAATATAAAATATGAAATACTAAAACGAGATTTTCATGGACATCCCAGCCTTTGAACTACCCAAGGAACCAAAACAGCAAAGTTTCGCTGTCGGGCAAGCTTCCACACCAGCCGCCTTTCTTTCCTCTTGCTTTGCCTCTTTTTAACCTCACACCCCACCTTCTGTAACGGAAGGCAAAAGGCTCACTCACCCTCTCATGAAAGATGGCCTCCATGTTTATGTGTCTCCCACTGCCACCATCGGCTTCCACACCACATGGTCTGACCCAGCCAATCAAGCCACGCTCTGGCTGTGGTGCTCTGGCGCCTCATGGCTCCTCCTAGAGGAGGCAGACAGCACCGGAGGGGACCCTGCTCTCACTGTACCACCAGTGGGGCATTTTCAAAAACAAATGAGGATAGGAAGGGAACAATAGGAAAAGAACGCAACTCTGGAAAATCCATCAAAAAAAGGTGCCAGAACTCTGTTCCGGTG
Source organism: Bothrops alternatus (assembly GCA_034064705.1). NCBI lineage: Eukaryota > Metazoa > Chordata > Lepidosauria > Squamata > Viperidae > Bothrops > Bothrops alternatus. The sequence continues at coordinate 4,875,489 of JARGCV010000014.1, read as the reverse complement.
CGTTCTATGAGAAAAAAAAGCCCTGCTTAGAACTATACTTAATAGTAACAAGAAAATGTGAATATTTATTATTTTAGCTTACCATCTTTCATTTCCGGAGTTTCCACTTAGATCAGGGATGCACAGTCTAAGATTCCAATACTATAAAAGCCTTAGGTATGTCTACCAGAACCACTCCAAAAATTATTGTGCCACCAAATTGTACACTTTTGATGTAATGGGTAATTATTAAATACATTGAGAGTATGTCACATTAGTTATTTAGTTGAAATCAAAATTAACTTTTGTCTTGGTTTCAGTATTCTTTGGAGTATTGCCTCCCATATGTTGTTCAAGTGCAACCCTCTTCCCCAAGTTTTACTCTCCTTCCTTTATACAGGTACTTCTCAACTTAAAACCACATTTGGGACTGGAACTTCTATCGTTAAGTGATGCAGTTAAGTGAGTCACATCTGATTTTATGACCTATTTAGCAGAAATTAAGTAAAACACATGGTTGTTAAGCAAATCTGGCTTTTCCCATTGACTTTGCTTGTCAGAAGCCCCCGGGAAGGTTGCAAATTGTGATCACATGACCCCAGGACACTGCAACTGTTGTAAATACATGCTAGTTGCCCAGTGCCTGAATTTTGATGACATGATTGCAGGGATACTGGAATGGTCATAAGTGCAAGGACCAGTCATAGGTCACTATTTCAGCACTGTTGTAATTTCAAACAGTCATTGTGAGACTTTTCCTGAACAAGGTGTATACTTAGCCTAACTCAACCCATGATAGATATAATATAGATTATGATTATGATTATTGTTATTATTGATCATCACACAGTCAGCCAGATGTTACAACTGGGTTTGGCATTTTTGTCTACCTATCGAGTCCTTACCAAGGACCTGGGATAGGCAGATGTGGATGCTTGATGGTGTTACAGATATTGTCGCAGGATGGAAGCTGTTCCCAGTAAAGCTGCCTTTTGCAATTGACTGATGGCAAACTTGTCAATGCCAATGGTGTTCAAGTGGTGCTCTAGTTGTTTTGGGAATCTGCAACAGTCAGAGGAGACAAATGTGAATGAAACCCATAGGTTGCCAAGAATGGAGTCATGTGAATTGAAGCATGCTGGGTGTTGTACGTGAACTCCACCAGTGCCAGCAGATCCATCCAGTTGTCCTGCTGGAAACTCACATAGCAACGCAAATACTGCTCCAACATGGCATTCATCCATTCTGTGCCTCTGTCCATCTCCAGAGAATGTGAGGATGAGAGACATACCTGCACCTGTAGTAGTTCCAAGAGCTCCCACCAAAACCGGGCCGTGAACTGGGTACCTCAGACCAACACAATATGCTCAGGAAGGCCATGCAGCCAGAAGATGTGATGTACAGCCATGCTGTCTCCTGTGCTGAGGGCAACCCCATTGATATGCAAGTTCTGAGGTTTTGCTTGATAAAAAAATACAGGAAAAAAAATACAGGCAACAAGGTGAGACCAAGTGCCAAGGGTTTGAGTAAGGACCACAGCAGCCACCCCTTTACTTTCAGCCACATACAAGGTGAATGGTTTAGTGACATCAGGAATGCCAAGGGCTGGAGCATTGATTAAAGCAGTTAGAATGTTATCAAGCGCCACCTGACAATCCCTGGCCCATGCAAAGGGTTCTTTATCTGTGCCTGTAGTGGCCTGATACAAGGGCTTAGCCATGAGAGGAAAGATGGTGGCTTGTAACTTTAGCAAGCAAATACATCCTAAAAGGCCATAGGGCAGTCTGGAAAGTAAAGAAGTTGATGAGTAAGGCAAATACCACCCATAAAGCGTTCCAAAGAGTTGAGTATTGCAGCTGACACAGAATGGCTATTGGCCCGAAAGACCAGGAATGTTTGTAAGGAAGGGTTTCCAAGGAGCTTATTTAATACTGAATGTGATGCTCCTGTACCAACCAAAAAGGGTATTGTTTTCCTCTGACTTTGAACTGTATCAGGGGTGAAGAGGAAGAATCATCCATAAGGGCAGGGAGAAAAAGGGCCCAGCCCCTCACCCCCCCATCTATCTGGAGCATGGTCCACCCTATTGGACAGTTAGGAAGGGAACATAAAAGTCATTCCCTGCTCCAGTGGCCAAGTGTCATGCATATGGCGAGTCCTTGGGATTGGCACAGGAGTTCATGGCCGCCATGACAACCATGGACCTGACCCAAGTAGTGCAGGGTCCGACGCATGACGGTGGACACGCCCCGGATATAATTTTCCTTTCGGAGCAGTTGGGTAATGATCTGGTTTTAAGGGGCTTAGATATTTTGCCTTTGTCATGGACCGATCATTTCCTGCTTCGACTGAATGTTACGGCCCCAATCCTTCCCTGCAGGGAGGCGGAACCGATTAGGTGGTTCCGCCCCAGACGCCTGATGGATCCTATTCGTTTTCAGACGGCGCTTGGGGAATTACCGAGCTCCCTCATTCACAGTCCGGTGGAGTCCCTGGTAGCGGCATGGAATACGGCTGCGAAGGGGGCTATTGACCGGATTGCGCCTTTGCGACCTCTCCGTGGTGCTGGCCCCAGGAGGTCTCCTTGGTTTACCGAGAAACTCAGGGGGATGAAGCGCCATAAGAGATGTCTAGAGAAGCGATGGAGACGAAGTAAGTCCGGTTCTGATCGATCCAGATTGAGCTCATTTATTAGAGCCTATCTGAAGGCGATTAAGGTGGCAAGATCTCTGTATCTTTCTGCTTTGATCGCGTCTGCGGAATCTCGTCCGGCTGCCCTGTTTAGGGTGACCCGGTCCCTCCTTAACCCGAGGGGTCCGGGGCCTCCCTTGCAGGGTAGTGCCGAGGACTTTAACAACTGTTTCGCAGACAAAGTGGCTCAGATCCGGGCTGACCTAGACTCCAATTGTGTAGCAGAGTCGACTGATAATGATTCAGTCGAGGGGACAGGGACATGTTCTTCTCCGGTCATCTGGGGTGAGTTTGAGGCTGTTACGCCTGAGGAAGTGGACAGGGCCATTGGAGCTGTAAGTTCTGCCACCTGTTTGTTGGACCCGTGTCCCTCCTGGCTGGTTTCGGCCAGTAGGGTGGTGACACGTACCTGGATCCAGGAGATTGTCAACGCTTCTTTGAGGGAGGGGTCCTTTCCGGCTCCTTTAAAGGAGGCACTTGTGCGCCCCCTCTTCAAGAAGCCTTCCCTGGATCCAGTAATTTTGACCAACTATCGTCCGGTCTCCAACCTCCCCTTTGTGGGGAAGGTTGTTGAGAAGGTGGTGGCACGTCAGCTCCAGCGGTCTCTGGAGGAAGCCGATTATCTGGGCCCTCTGCAGTCGGGGTTCAGGCCCGGCTACAGCACCGAAACTGCTTTGGTCGCTCTGATGGATGATCTCTGGCGGGCCCGGGATAGAGGCCAGTGCTCTGTCCTGGTGCTTCTTGACCTCTCAGCAGCATTCGATACCATCGACCATGGTATCCTTCTGCGCCGGCTGGAGGGATTGGGAGTGGGGGGCACCGTGTTGCGGTGGTTCTCCTCCTATCTCTCTGGTCGGTGGCAGTCGGTGTTTGTGGGGGGTCAGAGGTCCACCTCTAGGTTACTCCCATGTGGGGTGCCTCAGGGGTCAGTTCTCTCCCCCCTACTTTTTAACATTTACATGAAGCCACTGAGTGAGATCATCCACCGGCACGGAGTGAGATACCATCAGTACGCTGATGATACTCAGTTGTACATTTCCACTCCTGCCCATATCAGTGAAGCGGTTGAGGTGATGTGCCGGTGTCTGGAGGCTGTGAGGGTTTGGATGGGTGTTAACAGATTAAGGCTCAACCCCGATAAGACAGAGTGGCTGTGGACTTCCGGTGGCTCCGTTGGCGTCGCTATAGCCTCCTTCGGAGGCTCCGTTATCCCGGGATCTGTCAAGCCGCAAAACAGCGAATCTCAGCTGTTTTTTGCGGTGAAAAAACCCCCTTTGGGAGAAGAAGGGGTGAAGAGCATCGGGCGTGGGTTGAGCTCCTCTAAAAACCCCCTGAAAAACTTTTCAGGGGGAAAGAGTGAGAGCTCCCCAGGCGCTCGAAGACGTTCCAGCCCGGGACGCTTCTGTCAGTAGACAGAAAAAGACGCCGCGACCACCCCTGCTGAAGATAAATATCCAAGAGAGACCTACATGCAGGCGGAGTGAATGCAGGAGATCTATATTGCAAGTAACTTTTTACATTCTACTTCTGACCACAACTACTTTTACAATCAACATAATGCATTCAAGATGGCGATCGCTTTCACTGTAAAGTGAAAGTGACTGGAAAGTGATTTTTTTTAGAGCAAAGCCAGAGCGATCGCTCAGATTTAAAGTTTAAAATCCTATAAATTTCAACTAAATTTAGGATTTGAAAGAAGATAAGAAGGAAAAAGAAGAGGAGAAAATTTTGGCAATATATGTGTAAAAAACTTTTTATTTAAAGTAACTTCTTGAGAGTTTTTATAAAAAGTGGACTGATTACAGAATGGCTGCCAGACAAACTAAAATAGCATCTGCGAAGGTGGCAGTATCTTCTCCGGCTCAGCCCTCTAAATTACAAGCAAGTAGCTTTTCTGCTCCCCCAGCTTCTTCAACATCCATACAGCCTCAAGCCCCCCTGCCTACTCAATCCCCTCCAGAAATGTTGACTATGAAAGATCTGCAGGCTGCATTATCAACAATGACTGATAATATAGAGAGAAGCATGGAGAAATTGGAGAAAAAGATTGTAACTCATGCTGAGGAACAAATTAAAGGAGTAACTGATGAATTGGAGAAAATTAAAGAAATAATTGAGGCTCATAATATAGTGATAAGAGAAGATATTGTGGAAGCTTTCAAAGGGGTTTGGGACTATACCTTGAGAGTGGAAGAGAAGGTGGAAGGGGTGGAGCAACAAATTGAGGAAAAGTTTGATGAAATTAAAAGTGATATACAAGACCAAGCTGTTATGGTACAATATAATCAAATGATTTGGGCTGTTAGAATTAGAGGACTGAAGGAGGAAGCAAATGAGAATCAGGAGGATTTGAGAAGAATTTTTGGAGAAGCTTTGGCACAATTTTTAGAAGAGGGAGTACAAAATGTCTCCTGGCAGACTGATAGGATCTACAGAGTTAATAAATGGATTGCAAGACAAAGAAATTTACCTAGAGACATTGTGATTTATTTTGTTACAAGGAGATTCAGAAATCATGTGCTTACAATATCTTACAATAAGAAATTAATTGTTGCTGGTCAGGAGGTTGTGATTTTGAAGGAGATTCCTCCGAAGATGTTAAGAGCAAGAAAAGATTATGCATTTTGGTGGCTGAACTTAAAAAACGTGGTTTACAATTTAGGTGGGAGGCTCCAGCTGGACTATCATTATTTTATCAGGGTAACAGATACCGTTTGAATTCTGTTTGGAAAGCAAAAGATTTTTTTGAGAATGTGATGAAGGCTGGTAAACCCCCATCTCCAACACCAAAAAGTGCAGATCCACCAAAAGAAAGAGACAAGGAGTTAAAACAACAAGTACAGTCTGCAGAGTTACAACCTCTTACAGCAACAGGAGTTGATAAAGGAGCTCTAACGGAGCTGCCCGCGCGGAGCATTGATATTTTTCAGCCTTTGGAAGTAGAGATGCCTAAAAATCAAAGGCAAACACGAGCAACTACTAAACGCAAGGAACAAGAAAAGGAACAACAAGAACGTACAACTCAAGCACTATCTACAAGTCTGGAAGCCATGGGAGCTCGACCAAAGAAGAAAATGGATGAAAAAGTTGATTTGGTCCTGCAAAGGCTTTCTCAAGTTGGTCATGTCAAATAAATATTTGACATGGAATGTCAATGGTTTAAATTCTCCACAGAAAAGGAAGAAGATATTTCATTATTTGACTCAATGTGAAAATGATGTAATTTGTTTACAAGAAACACATATTAGAATTACTGACCAGAAATATTTAATAAATAATAAGTTAGGTATACATTTTGTAGCAGCGGCTGCTGAGAAGAAGAATGGAATTGTTATCTATGTTAAAAATCATATAAGAGCTAAATTAATAGAATCAGATATACAAGGTAGATATTTAGCAATTGAAATTTTAAAAGATGGTAAGAAAGTTCTTTTGATGGGCATATATGCACCAAATCAACAACAAGGAAATATGTATAAGTTAATACATAAAAAGTTAATACAATTTGATTATAGGTCTTGTATTTTAATGGGAGATTGGAATGGTGTTATAGATATTGGTTTATATAAAAAGAAGACATTACCAATTCCTCAAACACGTTCTAAGCTGCCTAAATCTTTTTTTGATATAAAGGATGATTTTGATTTGATAGATATATGTGTGGGATTTTAATTGATATGAATAAAAGGTATAGACGTAAACAAGAGGAAAAAAGGAAGGAGTTAGAAGAGGAAATAAGAAAGAAAGAGCAATTATTAATAAAGAGACCAGATGATAAAAATATTAAAGAGGGGATTAAGGTTTTACGGAAACAATTTGACTTGTTGATGGCAGACCAAGTTGCTAGGAATATACAATATGCAAAACACAATACATTTTTTAATTCTAATAAGCCTGGCAGATGGTTGGCTTATACATTAAGGAAAAAACAAAAATCCCGCAGTTCTTATGTTTTTGGACGCGGAAAAAGCATTTGATAGATTGAATTGGTTGTTTTTGAAAAAATTGATTGCTCGGATGCAAATGGGGGATCAGTTTATTAACTCTATATTGGCGATTTATCAGAAACAAATAGGACAGATTATGGTGAATGGTGATTTAACAGATTCATTTAATATAGAGAAAGGTACCAGACAGGGATGTCCATTATCCCCTTTGTTGTTTGTTTTAACTTTGGAAGTTTTATTGAATAGGATAAGAAGAGCAGATGATTTAAAGGGTATAAAGATTAGACAACAAGATTATAGATTACGTGCTTTTGCTGATGATTTGGTTGTGACATTGACTCAACCAATACAATCAGCCAAGAGATTGATGGAGATAATTAAAAATTATGGTAGGGTATCAGGGTTTAAATTAAATATATCTAAGACAAAGATGTTAGTTAAAAAATTAAATACTAATTTAAAACAGGAATTGGAAAAAATAACGGGATGTGAGATAGTTAAGAAAATTAAATATTTAGGAATTGACATTGAAGCCTCTAATGGAAAGTTGTATAAAAATAATTATGAAGTTTTGTGGAATAAGACACAAATAGAGTTGGAGAAATGGAAGAAATTACAATTATCTATGTTGGGTAGGATAGCAGCAGTTAAAATGAATGTATTGCCTAAATTTTTATTTCTTTTTCAAATGTTACCTATACTTAAAAAGGATGCAAACTTGGAGGAGTGGCAGAAGGGTATTAATAGATTTATTTGGAATGGCAAGAAACCGAGGGCAGAATTACCATCTATCGAGGAATGGACTTTGAAAGTCATAAATTTGGCGGAAATGGCTAAAGTATCTGCATATTTGAAAGATCATTCAAATGAAAAATATATGTTGGATTGGAAAAAATGGATTGATTATATTCAAGGGAAATATCAATCTAAGAAATTGTATTTATCATATAGTTAAATTTTTATTAGGATTTATATCATAACTTAGTTTAACTTAGAGGGTTTTCTCTTGTTTTGCCCTGTATTCACTTTGGGAAGTCGGGGTGGGTGGGTTGGGGGGGTGTAATAATGTATTATAATGCACTCAACTGTAATACTTCCAATATATAAGGATGATATATTTACTGATATAAGAGGAGTTGCTCGGGCAGTACCTCTGGACCACATCTGGAGGGGGTGAGAGTGAGGAGTGAAGGAGTGGAGGGAAGTGAGAGGAGGGTGGAGAGTGAGGGAGGGAGAGAGGGAGGGGGAGGGAAGTAGGAGATAGGGAGGCAGGAAGAGGGGGATGTGGTGGAGGGGGTGCTGCCGAGCAACATTCATAGTTATTCTATTTTATGTAAGTTTTTAAAAGTATGTATGTTTTGTTTTGTGTGAGAGAAAGTCGAAAATGATTGTATTAAGTTGAGTTGTATTCAATTTGATTTTTTGTTTATAATTATAAAAAACTAATAAAAATATTTACAAAAAAAAGACAGAGTGGCTGTGGGTGATGCCTCCCAAGGACACTTCTATCTGTCCTTCCATTACCCTGGGGGGTGAATCTATAAACCCCTCAGAGAAGGTTCGCAACTTGGGAGTCCTCGATACACAGCTGACATTGGATCATCATTTGTCGGCTGTAGCGAGGGGGGCATTTGCCCAGGCTCACCTGGTGCACCAGTTGCGTCCTTACTTGGATCGGGAGTCTCTCTTCACAGTCACACATGCCCTTGTCACCTCGAGGATCGACTACTGCAACGCTCTCTACATGGGGCTACCCTTGAAGAGTGTTCGGAGACTACAATTAGTGCAAAATGCAGCTGCGCGAGCAGTTGTGGGCCTTCCGCGTTGTGCCCACATTTCACCAACTCTCCGCATGCTGCATTGGTTGCCTATTGGTCTCCAAGCCCAATTCAAGGTGTTGGTCATTACCTATAAAGCCCTTCATGGCATGGGACCAGAATACTTACGGGACCGCCTTCTGCCACATACTTCTCTACGACCGGTGAGAGCGCACAGGGTTGGCCTCCTCCGGGTCCCGTCAGCGAAACAATGTCATTTGGTGGGCCCTAGGGGGAGGGCTTTCTCTGTTGTGGCGCCCGCCCTCTGGAACCAACTGCCTCCTGAAGTCCGCGTTTCTCCGACTCTCCCGGCCTTCCGGAAAAATCTAAAAACTCATCTTTGCCGGCAGGCCTGGGGATGATTGTGGTTGATTGTTGAATTGAATGTGTGTTTTTATTGATTTTTTAGATATCTTTGTTTGGGTTTTTTTTATTGTAATTCATTGTTATACATATGTTGTTAGCCGCTCCGAGTCCCCGGAGAGGAGCGGCATACAAACCCAAATAAATAAATAAATAAATATACAACACCGGTCCTGTCTTAGGGCAAAAGACTGCAGTGGGTGGTTTGGGGGTGCCTGGAATCTGGGTGACATTGTCCCATTTATCTCTTGGTGGTAGGGGGCCCTACCACTCCTCGCCATCCTCTTCCACAAGTCCCACTTCTTCCCCCTCCCACTAGGGCAGGGCTTTGTGGGTGGGGAACCTTGGCTCTGTTGTGACATGTGGACTGAGCCAGCATGGAGGAAAAAGTAGAAAACCTAGCCCCAGAAACCAACTATGACAAATACGAAAGGCTGCTCCATTCCCCTTCTCTCAGAAAAGTCAAGCTGAAAAATAAAAGTACCAGAGAAGAGTTTTCTTTTTTCCTCTCCTCCCTCTTCCTCCCCTGCCTGGCTCAGTTAATAGCCTTGGGCAGACGACCAAGAAACACATGAAGGAAAAGATAAGCTCTAACCATGAACAAACCAAAAGAAAGCTGACAGGTTTGCCCTACACACACATAAAAACCAATACCAGTATTAACCCCAAACATACCAGTACCTATGACAAGACAAAAACTTCATCAACAAGTCACTTCCTTCCCTGGGTGATAGGATTAATCAATCCTGCTGAAAGAGAAAAAAAACCAAGCTATGAAAGTAAGAAGAACAAGCTTCTTACAAATTTCATCCAAACTTAAAATAGGAAAGAGTACAAATTGTACCACACATTTAGGGGATTTTTAATAGCCAGTCCAGAAGTCATTGCTGAATCATTTCTCTTTCTGGCTTCTTTAATAAAATCCACTTTCTGGCAGCTTGCTATGCTCAGTGTCAACCATTTTTATTTTTATGTATTTTTAGCCTACTTTTTCCTCTCAAGTCTGAGTTACTCTCTGTTCCCTTGTTCTACATTAATTAAATGCACATTCTCTTTTTCTATATTTGCTGCTTTTTCTGCAGCTGCATTTCCTACCAGACGTCTTCCCTCTGTTATTAGAAAGACATCCAGCATGGCTTGGAGGTCTGCCCAGTTAGTGGCATAAGTTTGAAGAATGAACAGAACCAATTCAGAATATTTGCGTGGGGTTTCCGTGTAAGAACCCAATCGGTCCTCCCATGCATAAAGATCAGATGTGGAGAAGGGGGTATGAACCAGGACCTTATTAGTGTCCCCCCTTCTAATAGCTACTTGCCCTGTGAGGGAGTAGAGCCCCTTATAGGGTGGTGGAGCAGAAGCTAAAGCAGGAAAAGGTGGTGCCGTGGAAGGTCACCACAACCCACGGTCTTTAAGCACCTGCTTATTCTCATGTAAGGTCCCCCCCAAAAAGAGCATATTAAGCATGCTCAGCATGATCTATGCCTCTTTAAGCATAGTCTCCCATGGTTTCAAAAACTCCCAAATTTATGGATCCCTCTGTGGGCCAAACAGTGGGTATATCTTGGTGACAGAAGGCATTGTACTTAATTAGAGTTTCAATTTCATATCCCAACGGGTTTTAAGCTTACCAAAGTTTGTTATGACACACTCAAGGGGGCTGAGGGCACATCCCTTCCTTTTATTCATTCTAACTGGTCTTCCTGGGCTGAGCCCATGTGTTCAAGTCACTCACACCACTTGCGCAGCCTGTTGGGCCACAAGAGATCCACTGACCTTCGACTAAGATCAGTATCACAACTAGGCCTGGTCAACAGCGGGAAATATATAAGGAGCAATCACAAACCACACACCACTCACAACCTGTTGGAGCATGAGAGTACAAGGTTAATGCCCCTTGCTTTCTAAGCACCCCTAGAACCCCCCAAAAAGAGGGGGGCTAGGTGCGGCTGGCACAAACCTTTCCGCCCAGCTCTGGTCAATGGTGGGAAATAATTCAAGGACACAAACACACTTTTACACACATACACACTCCCCCAGGCAAGCCGGGGCAACAAAGTAATGTATATCTGTGTGTCCTACCTTATCTTCAGCCCTCCTGAGTATGCAGGAATGAAGTAAAAGGCAACCAAAACGAAGAAAAAACTGGTTCCTATTAAAAACCACAGTGAAGAGTCAAGAAGGGGGGCACCTCCAGGAAATCCTGGAGTGCGCTTGGTGCCTTCCCCTTTCCTGAGCCTCCCTAGGACCAACCAAGCACCTTTCCTGGAAGCCAGGCTCGCCAAAAATGATGTGCAGGTTCTGAGGTTTTGCTTGATAAAAAAATACAGGAAACCAGAAGTTGCCTTCAAGCTTTACATTTTTATTGAGCTGAATAGAGACGGACTCCTCTAAATGAGAGGAGCCCCGAATGACAAGAAATCCTTGTATTTATTCTTTCTAATTACATAAGCAACGCTGACACACATAAGATAAAGATTTCACCCAGTAAGTCTGCCACACTGTAGATAAGAAGGGAGAAAGCAGAAGTAGCTAAACATGTTCCCTTTTGGGTGTTTCCCTAAAGATATCATAGGTTCTCGGGTAGGTTAGGACATGGGGTTTTTTCCTTGCTGTCCTTTCATGACCCTGCATCCAGGATTCTTGAAGTGACCAGAGAGAGAGGGGCCATCTGTATGTATTCACAATTGATATTGTCCCCTGAGTCCTGGTCATCACCATGCACAGCACAAAATGGGCCATTTTAGTGAGCATGTCCACCACCACCATCACCACCATCGTGACTCCCTGCAATTCCTGGAGATCAGTGACAAAGTCCATGGATACACTTTCCCAAGGCCTCTCCGGCATGGGCAATGGCTGCAGCAGTCCTGGCGGGGGTCCCGGCATGTTCTTGGCTTGCGAGCACTCTGGGCACAATACCATATACCGTGTTTCCCCGATAGTAAGACACCCCCGATTGTAAGACGTATCGGGGTTTTCAGGGGGTCGGCTAATATAAGCCGTACCACGAAAGTAAGACATATTACTCCTGCCCACTTCCGCCTCCTGCTTAAAATACTTAGATACTTAAAATACTTAAAATACTTAATATACTTAAAATACTTAAAATAAAACTGACAATTGTTTTCCAATCAATATAAGCCGTACCCCGAAAGTAAGACATAGTGGGGCTTTTGGGGATAAAAAGAAAGTGTGACCCTGTCTTGCTTTAGGGGAAACACGGTAGGTCTCCACATCATGGCAAATCCGCACCCAGCAGAACACCCAACCCACCAGATGCAAAGTCTTGAACAGGCCAAAATGCCCCACCTCAGGGTTGTCATGACACTGGCGCAAGATTAGTCTTCGCGAGGGCCCCTCCAGCACAAAAATCCTTCCCCAAAACCTCAATAACCACTCCGAGCACAACCAAGGGCCTGACAGGCCTCTGACCGACTCTAACTCTGTTTCTTTGGCCCAGACATATGAGTCTCGACACTGTGCCAGCCTGATCTGCTCTTTCAGATCAATGGGCTCTTGGGTCTCTGCAAACCTTTCCACTGGGATCACTGACTGGAGCAGCACCATGTCCCCGGCCCTGGTGTACTCCTGTTTGCGCAACAAAGTGTTGGCTCTCTGGTTCCAGCCTCCCAGAGTACTTGGAAATCGAAGTGGGTGAAGAAAAGAGAATATTGGATCTGTTGCTGGTTGAGCTTCCTGGCTGTCTTCAGGTACTCCAGGTTTCAATGGTCTGTCCACACTTCGATCTTCTAAGTCAGGGCTTTTCAACCAGTGGTACGCATACCACTTGTGGTACACTAATGAGTGGCAGGTGGCACGCAGCCCTGCCTAGCCAAGTGTAGTAGGGGAGGGAAAGAGCCAGCACAGGTGAGGACTTACAGTGAGAGAGTCCTCTGGAGCTGCAAAGGCCCCAGGCTCACTTCTGGCTCACCCTCTCCCATGAGAAAGGAGGAGTGGGGCGGAGACAGGAGAGGCTATAAAAGGAGGCAGTTTGGGCGGGAGAGGGAGAGAGAAAAAAGGAGCAGCAGCCTTGGGAGGAGGTGGAGTCAGCTAAGAAGGAGGAGGAGGAGGAGGAGGAGGAGGAGGAGGAGGAAGAGGAGGAGACGACGACGACGACGACGGAGATGGAGACGATGATGATCAAGCAGGCTGGCCATGAGTCGATCTACAACTGCTGTGGCAGCCACCTGTGCTGGCAGCAGCAAACAGGCAAGAAATGCAGTGGGGGAGGGGTCACCCTCCAAGAGGAATGAAAAAAGACAGCAATGGCTGGAGGTGAGGCACGAGGGACGGAGATGGAGAGTGGAAGGATTCTTATGTGCTTTTGTGACTTTGAAGTTCTGGGATTTGTGCAATGTGGGCTTTGTGTTCTTAAGGAGTGTTTGGCAATTTCTATTTGGCTGATGGTGTTAGCTTCTATTGCTCTGCTGTTGTTAGCTGTTAAGTTTTGCTGCAAGGGATTTTGAAGTATTTTTCTCCTGAATGGATTTTGCCTGTAGCATTCCTTTACTTATGAATGGAGCCATTTGGGGAGGCTGCCTTAGCCGGCAGCCAATACTTACTACATTTTTTTTCTTCCTTAAGTGCTGGTTGCGCTCCCTACTTTCCTTTCTAGCCAGTAGCTAATTCTTAAAGGGGAATGTGCCTTTTTAAGCGAGTTCACTCAGCAGCTTGTCTTTTCTGTCTCTGGAGGCCTTTCCTTCTTTGATGAATATATGGAAGAGGGAAAATATGGGGGGGGGTCAAATTCTTCCTTCAGAAGGAGATGGGAATGAGAAAAAGGGAGACAGGGAAGGAAGGGAGGAAAGGAAGTCCCGCCTTAGCACTTGGCCACCAGCAGCCCTGCCATTGACTTTGCTTGTCAAAAGGTTGCAGAAGGGGATCACATGACCCTGGAACACGGTGACCATTATAAATATGGATCAGTTGCCAAGCATCCAAATATAAATCACATGACCCTGGGCATGCTGCAATGGTCATAAGTGTGAAAAATGGTCATAAGTAATTTCAGTGCAATTGCAACTTTGAACAGGTGTTTTTTTTTGGTCAAGTTTTTGACACCTTGCTAGGTGGTACTCGAATATTGCCATATCCTAAAAGTGGTACAATCGGTAAAAAGGTTGAAAAACCCTGTTCTAAGTGGTGCCGTCACACCTCAAATGCCACCTTGACCGCCAGCAACTCCTTATCCCAGATTGTGTAATTCCGCTCGGCAGTGTTGAGTTTGTGCATGTAATAAGAACAATGGAAGAGTTGGTTTGAGTTCAAGGGGGCTTGTAGCAACACCGCCCCCACCACGACATCCAATGCGTCCATCTCCACCATGAGCAGTCATGATGGGTCAGGGTGGCAAAGAATGGGGTCCGTAGCATAAGTCTTCTTCAAAAACTTGAAGGCGTGCTGTTTCACTGACCCCCACATGAACCGTACCCCTTTCTGCAGCAACTGAGTCAAGGAAGCAGTCATTGCGGCGAACTGGGGAATAAACATTCAATAATAATTTGCAAACCCCAGGAGTCTCTGGACGTCCTTCACTCGGCATGGGGCCTGCCAAGACCTGATCTTCTCTGGGTCCGTGGTGATGCCCTCAGGTGAAATCCAGTGGCCCAAAAAGTCAATGGTGGTTTATGCAAACTGACACTTTTCGCATTTCACGAAGAGATGGTTCTCTCACAAGCGCTGGAGTACTGTTTGTACATGAGACCAGTGTTCTTTGGCCAACAAGTACACCAGGATGTCATCCAAGTAGATCACCACAAAGCTATTCAAGAGATCCCAAAATACATCGTGCATGAGGTGCATGAACACAGCAGGGGCATTGGTGAGTCCAAATGGCATGTCAGTACTGGGTGCAGAAAGCCATCTTCCACTCATCCCCTTTGCAGATTCTCACCAAGTTGTAAGTCCCCCTCAAGTCTAACTTGATGAAGAACCATGCTCGCCTTAACTGCTCCATGAGTTCTGGAATGAGCAGAAGCGGGTACCGGTTCCTCATAGTAATGGCGTTGAGCTTACAGTAATCACAGCAAAGCCTCAGTTCCCCTGACTTTTTCTTGACATAGAGGACCAGGGCCACTAAAGGGGACGTTGACAGATGGATGAAGCTGTTCTTCAAGTTCTTCTCAATAAAGTCCTTGAGGGCCTTGAGCTCAGGTTCGGATAAGGAGTAAATCTGACCCACCGGAAGCTTGGTGTTCAGAACCAGATCGATGGGACAATTGTAGGATCGATGCGGTGGGAGCTGCTCAGCCTCTTTCTCCCCAAACACATTGGTGAAGTCTGCAATTTCCAAGGGAAGATCCAAAGACAAAGCGGGAGGTTTCTCCGTGGCACACATGTGAAGCTAATGAGAATGGCATTTAGGATTGTCCAGCTGAATGACCCCATCTGACCACATGATCTGTGGGTCATGTGCCTGGAGCCATTCCAGTCCCAACACGATTGGAAAATGCAGAGCGGCCACCACATAGAACTCCAACCACTCCATGTGGTTTCCCATACACCTCCTCATTCCATCTCAAATCCTGACTGATAAGCCTTAAGTCAGAGATGTATTCAGTTACCGGGCGACGCCCCTGCTTTAACTACTACAGCTGCAAGTTTGCTGTTTGTGCCTTTAAACATGGTCTTCATTTGGAGGCAAAACCCCACGTAGTCATCCAACAACTGACTGGGCTGTGTGAGGAGTGGGGTTGCCCACCAGGCTGCTGGTCCCATCAATAGACTGATGATAAACCCCACCTTCACCCAGTCAGTTTGAAAATCATCCAGTCTCAAGCTCATGAACAGCTGACATTGTCCAAAAAAAGCTGGGAATTGTGTAGAGTTCCCATCAAATTTATCTGGGATAGCAACTGGGCACTTGTGGTGAGGTCTTGAAGGTCCAGATGCCTGCAATTTTGCCAACTGGTTGGAAAGAAGAGTTACTTGCTGGGCCAGCTGGATGTTGTCTGCTAGTAATTGCTCCATAATGTCCAAGAAACAGGGCTTTCCTCCTGGGGAAAATGGGGCTGGGAACAAACTGTGCTGCCCCTCTCACTCATACATGCATGTAACTGTGGTTTAGTGAGTTTGTTAATATTCCCCAGCAATTCCCATCACCAAAACTCAGAACTGTCCCAATTAAGCCCATCCATGAGCAGGCCAAGATTAGTCCACAGAGCAATGGCCCAATAGTCCCCAAAGCAATTAAAAGTTGCTCAAACAATATAACTCCACCAGACAAACTTAAATCCACACCCAAGAGAGCTCATGAGGCAAGAAAAGTCCAGAGTCTCCAAGGCACGAATCAATTCCAAACATGGTGTCAATCCAGAGTAAAGTAGGAAACACAATAACCAAAACCACACAGCTAGAAAACAAACACGTTCCCAGCAACACCTTCATCTGTCTGCTGTGATAAATAGCCAGCTTCCGGTACAGCTCATCAAGACAGGTGGGGCTTTCTCCTCTCGAGTAGTATGGCTGACCTCCACTGCTCCTGCCTTTTCTCTGCCCTACATATTCTTGGATTAGGTGCAGAAAGCAGTTCTTCCTCTTCACTGGCCGTCTGCCACTGCAAGTCTTCCCCAGCCGAAGCCTCCTCCAAATCTCTTCCAGACAGCCATTCAGAGCCATCAGTCAACTCAGTTCCTGATGTGCCAGGAATGGGCTCATCCTCCCCTGAGCTGACCTCTTAGGAGGTATCTGGGGAGTTGTCCAAGGGAGATATCACAATGATGCTGGTTTGCTCAAAATTGTGAATTTTGCTGCAACTGCATTATTCGCTTATATCACTTTATTTTCTCTACAATATAGCCACAACTCTTTGTTTCAGCTCTTCAACCACAACTGCAATTTCCTTGTTTTCGAGGTGTCGTGGAAAAACCCAATGAAAAAGACAAGAGACAGCAACACAAAACAATAATTTTTACTTTAAGATTCAGAGGTTTATTTTGCTAATAATTTGGAACATAGCATAATAATATAACATCACTTACATTAACAACCCATTGCAATGAGGACCATGTGGCATAGCAAATTCCAAAAGGACAGCTATAGGCCAATGGCCCCGAGCTAGACTTAAACTAACATTTTTATACCTTTCTTCTATTGACCACCCACAAATAGTCATTATCTTGCAAAATCAGTTCCTTGTTCTTTCGTGCTGACCAGCAGTTTCCACATACACCCGTGTACATCTGAAACCTCTATCCATCTGTTACTTTCAGTTCCTCTTTTCCCACGGTTACAGTACTCATGTTCCAAATATACACAGAACTACCTACTTTGCAATTTCATATTGCACAAAGCTCAGCAGATTACAAATAATACATCCGTATTGTGAAACAATATAGAGTTCGAGTTAAAGCTTTGTTTTAAATCACTACTGTAGGGCCTATCTCAGGTTTGCTCCAGCCTCATCATATTATATGAGGAGGGGGCTATATTTTCATCTCCCACACAGGTCATTTCTTGTTGTCAGGCTAATTCTGATTTTTTTAATTGTTCATGTTTCTTTGCCTCAAATTCTTCAAATTACTTAAATCCAATCAAATTTTCTTTCTTTTTAACTCCAGGTGGATTTTCCACTTTGGTTTTCCCTTCTTAATTGCTTTATTAAAGATAAACATTCCAGACAAAAAGGGCCCTGAAAGTCAGAAAGCAGAAAGACATTTAATTGAAAAAAATATAGAACAAGGGAACTAATTTTCACAAACAGAGAAGAAGTGATAGAGGGGGTTGAAATTGCAGGAACTTTGGGTGAGAGTGACCATGTCATACTGGAATTCAATATAATGCAAACAGAAGCAATAGAACATATTGATACCAGAGTCTTAGACTTTAAAAGAGCTGATTTTAACAAACTCAGAGAGAGCTTGGGAAAAAGACCTTGGATGACAATCCTAAAGGGGGGAACAGCTCAAGAAGCTTGGGAAACTCTGAAAATATATGATCATAAAAGCCCAGACCAGCCCAATAGCACTGAAAAAGAAAAACAAGAAATCCAAGAAGAAAAGGTGGCTTCTATAAGATGTTCTATAGGTGGCATCTAGATCCGAAAAAATTATCATATATCTATCCAGACACCCAACCTAAATGTTGGAGGTGTGGTAATGGGGAGGCTACATATTTTCATGTATGGTGGACATGTAGAAAAATTAAAGCCTTCTGGAGGAAAATATGGTGGACAATCCAAACCATTTTGAAAAAGCGTATGGAATTTCTACCTCAGGTTTTTTTGTTAGGGATCATAAAAGATTACACTACCACAGAGACGAACTTAATTCTGAACTTGATCACAGCAGCTAGACTGTTGGTGGGACAATACTGGAAGAAGCCAGAAATACCACCTATGGAAGAATGGACTTTGAAAGTAATAAACTTGGCAGAAATGGCGAAAATATCGGCATATTTGAAGGACCGCTCAAATGAACAATATATGACAGACTGGAAACAGTGGATAGATTATATACAAGAGAAGCACCAATCAAATAAAATGTATCTGGCGTATAGTTGAGGCTTGACGTGAGGAGTGAAGAATGTTTACCAAATTTGACGTATACAAAGACTAATACTTACTGTTGTATTTTATGATCTATGATGAATGCTTCTTAATATGATATTTTGATTAATGTTGATTGCTTTAATAAAAAAATAAAAAAAAAGACTGTGACTCATGTGGGGTGATTAAACACCATGTGCTCAATGAAGTATTAAGTCTTTCTCCCAGTTCCCATTACCTAGTTGTCCAAACTCAGTAAGAACAGCTGAAAGCCTGCATATGACCCAGCATGAGGGCTACACAGAGGAAAGCCAAGGAGATAGCAGCCAGAGCAGGGATCCTGCAGCTGTGCTTGTCAGGCTTGGCCTGGTTGGCATCCCTATGCATCCAGAAGAGGGTTGTGGCATTGGTGCTGTAGTTCTTTTAAAGGAGGAGGCAAATAGCTTGATGATAGGCAGACAAAAATAAGATAGAACATTGAATCATTGGGCTGGAAGGGACCTCGGTGGTCTTCTAGTACAACTCCCTGCTCAAGGCAGGAGCTCTTATACCATCCCAGCCAAATGGTTGTCCAATCTATTTTTGAAAACCTCCAGTGATGGAGCACCCACAACTCCAGGAGGTAAGCTATTCCATTGATTAATTGTTCTTACTGTCAGAAAATTTCTCCTTACTTCTGGTTTGTATCTGTCCTGTCCCAGTCCACGCATGCACACACCAATGTGTTTTAACACTTTATTTAAGCATTGTGAGCCCCTATTATCATTCTCCAGGTCCCACTTGCAAAAAGCTTGCCAGCCAATGGCTTCCTGCAAAGTCCAAATGAGACAGAGTCTACACAGTCAAGGCATGAAGTTAAATGGTCAAATACATAGCCCGCGGTTAAGGTAAAAGTCCAAAATCCAAGCACAAAATCCAAGTCCTGGCACAAGTCTGAAATCCAAGCACACAATTCAAAGAACATCTTATAGAAGTTTTCCCTTAGATGTTGCGCTTTCGTAAATTCTACATTTCTCACCCAGATTCCCTCCCACGTTTCCATTGTGATGGGATGCCCAAAATCTTGTTCCCACTTTACCATACAGTTCTTGACTAGCACAGTTTCAGAGTCCATTTCTATCAGAACACCGTACACTCTTTTGATATGCATGATCCCTTGTTCTCTAATCTGTTCAATTAAATTCTCATCTGTCAGGGATAAGCCCTTCTTCATGTCTTTTTGCCACCTAGACTGCAGTTGCAAATATGATAGCCAGGTACCCCCTATTCCTTCATCTGCTAGCGTATTTGGTGGCTTTAATGAAAACCCATTTTCTTCTTCCAATACAAGTTTACTATAGGGCACCACTTCCTGCCCTTGGGATATATTTATGTCCCCTATTGTGTGTCCGGGGATCATCCAGATGGGGATCTTATCGTGTAGAAGGTACTTATATTTCCTCCAGACCCACAACAACGGGGTTCGTAGTGGGTTCTCCCTGAAGTTCTTGTCAGCCTTTTTGTCATACACCAGATATGCGTGCCAGCCGAATAGTAGACCGTGCCCTTCAACATTCAATATTCTGTCGTTCGTCATGTTGATCCAGTCACTCAGCGCCACCAGCGCCGCGGCGTAGTAATATAACTTCAGATTGGGCATTTTTAAACCCCCTCTCTTCCTTGTATCCTGGATGATTTTTAATTTAACCCTCGGTTTCTTGCCATCCCAAATAAATCTGTTGATGCCCTTCTGCCATTCGTCCAAGTCCACATCCTTTTTGAGTATGGGTAGCATTTGAAAGAGAAATAGAAATTTTGGCAATATGTTCATTTTTACTGCCGCTATCCTGCCCAGCAGGGACAATTGTAGTGTTTTCCACCTGTCCAGATCTGTTTGTATCTTGTTCCACAGCACCTCGTAGTTATTTTTGTATAATTTCGCATTCGTTGTTTCTATCTCCACTCCTAAGTATTTAACTTTCTTAACTATTTCACAACCCGTTATTCTTTCCAAGTCCTGTTTTGCTTTGTTGTCTAGATTTTTAACTAGCATCTTCGTCTTAGATATATTTACTTTGAAGCCTGATACCCTACCATAGTCTTTCATTATCTCCATCAATCTCCTCGCTGATTGTATTGGTTGCGACACTGTCACCAGCAGGTTGTCTGCGAAGGCACATAGTCTGTAGTCTTGTTGTCTAATCTGTATGCCCTTTACGTCCTCTGCTGCTCTTATCTTGTTCAGTAGTATCTCCAGCATTAGAACAAATAGCAAGGGGGATAGCGGGCATCCCTGTCGCGTGCCTCTTTCTATGTTAAATGAGTCTGTTAAGTCACCATTCACAATGATCTGGCCTGTTTGTTTCTGGTAAATTGCCATTATGGAGTTAAGAAACTGTTTTCCCATTTTCATCCCCCCGACCAGTTTTGTCAGAAACGGCCAATTCAATCTGTCGAAGGCTTTTTCTGCATCCACAAACACGAGAGTGGCGGGTACCTGGTTGTGCCTTTCCAAATACTCTATTATGTTCAGCAGCTGTCTTATGTTAGTTTTCATGTGACGTCCTTGTATAAATCCAGTTTGATCCGGGTGAATTATTTTTTGTAACACAGTCATTAATCTGTTGGCCAAAATTTTCGTGAAGATTTTGTAATCTGCGTTCAGTAGTGAAATGGGTCTGTAATTTTCAGGTTGTGTGTTATCTTTTCCCTCTTTGGGGATTAGAGAGATGTAGGCTGTTTTCCATGACGGTGGAACTTGGCCTCTTTCTTGTATGTTGACAAATAATTTTCTGAGGGGTTCTATCATTTCCTCTAGGAGATGCTTGTAGTAGGTCGCTGTTATCCCATCCGTCCCGGGGGATTTTCCCTTTTTCAGTTGTTTGATCACTGAGTGTATTTCCTCTTTTGTGATCAATGCATTCAGAGCATCTCTTTGTTCATCAGTGATTATCAGTAACTTTTCATTTTGTAGAAACTTATCTATCTCCTTGTCTTGTGTCTTCTCCTCGGCGTATAGCTTTGAGTAGAACTCGGTAAAAGCCTTCTTGATGGTTTCCTGTTGAAATTCTTCCTTGCCTTTGTACTCTATCTTTTCAATTATGCGGGATTTCTGCTTCTTCCTTAGGATATAAGCCAGCCACCGACCCGGTTTGTTGGCATTACAGAATGTCTTATGTTTTGCGTATTGTATATTCCTTGCCACTTGGTCTGCCATCAGCAAGTCAAATTGCTTCCTTAGAATCTTGATTCCTTCTTTGGTGACTTTGTCCTCCGGTCTTTTTATTAATAGCTGCTCCTTCTTACTTATCTCATCTATTAACTCCTTTCTTTTTTGTTCTTGTTTACGACGGTGCCTGTTATTCATGTCCATGAGAATCCCACGCATATATGCCTTGCTGGCATCCCATATCATTTCTATAGGTGTCTCATTTTTCATATTTATGCTAAAGAATTCCTTCATAGCAGTTTTGCATTCAGCCACCTTTTCTTCGTATTTGAACAGGTTTTCATTAATTCTCCAAGATCTCCTCAGTTTCTGACCATGTCTTAATTCCATCCATACCGGGTTGTGGTCTGATAGTACTTTGGGTAGGATTTTCACCGTTTTCAGGCTAACCAGCAAGTCGCTTGTTGTTAATATAAAGTCAATTCTGGAGAATGATTGATGTCTGTCTGAGAAAAATGTGAAATCTTGCTCTTTGCCGTGCCTTTCCCTCCAAATGTCTGTCAGTTCAAGGTCCTCCTTTATGTTGAAGAAGGATTTAGGTAATTTGGAGTGTTTTTGCGGTTTAGGTACAGTCTTCTTTTTATCCAGGGCAATCTCTATGACACCATTCCAATCTCCCATTACAACACATGATCTGTAGTTGAGTTGTGTTAACTTCTTGTGTATCATTTTGTAGAATTTTCCTTGTTGTTGATTCGGTGCATATATGCCCATCACCAGAATTTTCTTATCTTCCTGTATTATTTCGATTGCTAGGTATCTACCTTGGGAGTCCGACTCTAATAGCTTAGCTCTTACATGTTTCTTTACATATATAACTATTCCATTCTTCTTTCCTGCTGCTGCTGCAACAAATTGTGTGCCTAGTCTGTTGTTGATTAAATGTTTCTGGTCTGCCACTCTGACGTGTGTTTCTTGTAGGCAAATTATATCGTTTTTACCTTGATTCAGGTAATGAAATATTTTCTTCCTTTTCTGTGGGGAGTTTAACCCGTTAACGTTCCAAGTCAAATATTTACTTGCCATTATCGGCTTCAGGATACTCCTGCCAGACCGCTTCTGCTTTTTCCCCTGCTTTCTTCCTTGGTCTCGCTCCCATGGTATCCGGGTTGGTGCTCGTATTTTTTTGTGGGATCTTTTCTTGCTGGTCTGTGCGTTTGGTAGTGGACCTTAATTGCCTTGACTCGGTAATCTGCCCTGCTTCCTTGTTCTTGTTGCCATCTGCTCTCTGTGCCGTCGCATCCTGAGGTGGTCCTTTCACTTCTTCTGCTGCTGCCACGGACTGTGCTTCTGTGTAGTTTGCTCATTGTTCTAAGTCCCTTCTGCTTTCATGTGGTCCGTCTACGTTGCCCCTCGATGTGGGTTGAGGACCTTCCGCCTTCAGTTCCTGTTCAAGAAATTCTTTGGCTTTCTGGATTGAGTTCAGATGGTATCTTTTGCTTTTATAGAGTATTGACATTCCAGTTGGGGCTTCCCATCGATATTGTAGAGCGCGTGATCTCAGTTCATTGACCAGGAATTTGTAATCTTTTCTGTCTCGTAGCATCTTAGGGGGGATCTCTTTCAGTATCGCCACCTCTTGCTCCTCTACATAGAATTTCTTGTTGTAAGACGTTGTGGAGATAAAGTCCCGGAACCCCTTTGTTGCAAAATGGATGACCACGTCCCTTGGTAGGTGCCTGTTTGCTGCCATCCATGAGTTAACTCTGTGAACCCTGTCAATTTGCCACGAAATATCTTCGGTTTCCTTTCCCAGAAATTTTGACAGGGCCCTTACAAAGATTCTTTTCAGGTCCTTTTGGTTTTCGTTTGTTGTCTCTCTCAATCCTCTAAATCTGATTGCTGTCTCCATCTGCCAGTATTGCATCATAGTGGATTGGTCCTGAGCCACACTTCTCATCTCCGTTATCTGTCCCTCCATGTGGCTCTCCACCTCTTCCATCCTTTTTTCCACACTCTCCCTGATCTCCTTAAAGTTTTTTCCCATTTCTTCCCTCATTCTCTTGTTGTGTGTTTGCATTGCTTCCTTGATTTGGTCCAGGTCTGCAGTCACCGCTCTGCGTTGTTCTTCCCACTTTCTCTCTAAATCTCTGCCTTGTTCCTCCAGCTTCTGTTCTATATCTTTGCACCATCTCTCCATCCGTATGCCCACTTCCTCCAACTTTTTATCCATTCCCTCCATCCTTTTTCCCAGTGCCTCTATCATCTCTTTTAGTTCTGTCATCATGTGTGCTGCTGGAGAGGCCTGGGTTGACGGATGGGTCTGGGGGCCTGTGGGTGGATGGGAGGCTGGGAGGGTAGGTAGAGTGCTCCCTGGTGTTTTAGGAAGCTGAGCTGGGGAGGATGCAGCTCCCTTAGAGGGTATCAGCTTGGTCTGCTTGGTGGCCATCCTGAGTTCAGCCTATTGTTGGCCCGGCTTTTCTTTTGATTTTTAGGATAAACCAGATTACTCCCAAGGCAGTGTTTAGGTGATGTTCTTGTATTCTGACCTTTCAGGGATGAGGCTCCAAATTTAAAATTCAAACAGCTCAGGGGTAAGGGTCAGTAGTCAGGCAGATCCACGATAGGGGTCATCTGCGATCCTAGGGCCAGTTCAAATTGAATCTCACCCTATTAGGGAACTTCTTTCAGCTGGTATTGCTCCTACCTTCCTTCTGTGACTCAATTCCATCCGTTTTTCTTCCACCTGGCTGTGCTTTGGCTCCCTCCAAGCTAAAGCCTGTCAGCTTCTCTCTTCTCTTCACTCTTTTCAGGGTCCTTCTTACCCTTCTGTGTATTCCTTTCCCCAGCTCAAGTACTGGTACGTTCTGGCCGCTTTCTCTCTTTCCCCCTCCTTCCTCCCCTGTAAGTTCTGGCCGCTGTGCTGCCCCTGGGACTCTGATTCCCTTAACTCAGGGGCGCAGCTAGGAGGGCTTCTCTCCTCACGTCTCTCTGCCAGCCGGGGAAGCTCTCTTCCAGTCCTTCCACCTCCTCCTCCCTCCTTGCTGCTTTGTCTCTGTACCTTCTGCCTCTGCCTCCGTTGCTCGCGCCAGGCCCCCTTGGATTTTCTCATGGCGTTCTTCACCTTTTTAGGCTCGTCCGAGGGTCCTATTCAAGCTGTTAGTCCCTCCTGGCGGCCCACGCTCCTCGAGCAGCTGTTTTCTTCCGCCTCCGTCGCTCGCGCCGGCTCCCGCTCGTCGCATCTTCCCCCACACGTCCCAAAGAGTTCTTCCACTCCTTCACCTCTTCGACATCACCATCAAAACCTTTTTGATGTTCTTTCCTGTCCACATCGAGCATCAAAGCCGTTGCAGCCTCTGCTTCTTGCCCTCCTCTGCCTGGAAATTCCCGAGAAACCATGAGTCACAGTCTTGAGGAGTCAAGGCTGAAATCAGTTTGGCTCCGGACTCTTCTCCTTCACATAAAAGGTTCTCAAACAATGACAACTAAACCCTGCAATAAGGACCATCTACCTCTCAGTCCATCCCATTCTCACCCTCACCAGAGCAGTATACATTTTTAAAACATGGATGAAAATTACATTACTTCAGTAAATGTCTATGGAGATTCTCAGTCATCCAGGTCATGGTTGTCCCAAAGGTGCTTTTTCAAGAGGCAACTGGACTTTCTTGTTTTCTTTGAAGACGTTTTGCTTCTCATCCAAGAAGTCAAGATGGCAGCAATGGAGTAAGCATTGTTACATTACAGGGAGAAAAGTTGATATTAAACTACTGTAAGTATTAAACTAAGATAAATTGGTAGGAGGAGAGGTGGAGAGGGAAAGATAAGTCATAGAAAAAGAAAAAAGACTGGAGAAGGGAAAAGTAGAGGAAAGATTGGAGAAATTAGGAGGAAAACATCACAAAGGGCAGCAGCCCACAGCGAACTTTGCCTGCTGAGAGAAGTCCAGCTGCACCCGAGAGGCCTACCCAAGAGACTGGAAGCCCATTGAAGTGAGGTGAGCAGAGAAGCGAACTGACTGCGGGCAGCAAAACGAATCGGCGGAGAACAAAGAGGTGAGCTGGTGAGTGACTGGGGCCAGCTGCGGAGCTGAGAGGAGAATCAGCTGTGGGGCGGAGAGGCAAGCTGACTGAGGGCAGCGCAACAACCAGCAGAGAACAAAGAGGCGAGCCAGTGAGAAAAAAAATCAAATAATGAGGTAAGGAGGGATGGGAAGGAAGACAAACTCAAACACCAAATAGGAAATGTAGGAAGCATATCCAGAGTCAGACATAAAGATCTCAAATGCCTATATACAAATGTTCAAAGTTTGAGGAACAAACAGGGTGAACCTGAATTATTAATATATGAAGGTAGATATGGTATAGTTGGAATTACTGAAACTTGGTGGGATGAAACCCATGTCTCTAACATGCTGATAGAAGGATACAAAGTGTTCAAAAAAAAACCCCCAGACTCCATAAAAGAGGAGGTGGAGTTGCACTATATGTAAAAGGCCACTATTATTGCTACAGAAATGCATGAGACCAAAGACAAAAACCTCCAAGAATGCATATGGGTCAATATAAAGGAAAAAAAGAATGACATTGCCATAGATGTATACTATAGGCCACCCAACCAAGCAGAAAAAATAGATGTACTTTTTGCTAACCAATTAACAAATATGTGTAGGAAACACACTACAATAGTAATAGGGGACTTCAATTACCCTGACATCAACTGGAAGACTAATTCTGCACCAAGTGAGAAATCGAATAGGTTCCTGATCAACCTAGCTGACAACTTTGTTGTCGAAAAGGTAGAGGAGGGAACTAGAGGGACAGCCATACAGGACTTAATTTTCACAAACAGAGAAGAAGTGATAGAGGGGGTTGAAATTGCAGGAACTTTGGGTGAGAGTGACCATGTCATACTGGAATTCAATATAATGCAAACAGAAGCAATAGAACATATTGATACCAGAGTCTTAGACTTTAAAAGAGCTGATTTTAACAAACTCAGAGAGAGCTTGGGAAAAAGACCTTGGATGACAATCCTAAAGGGGGGAACAGCTCAAGAAGCTTGGGAAACTCTGAAAATATATGATCATAAAAGCCCAGACCAGCCCAATAGCACTGAAAAAGAAAAACAAGAAATCCAAGAAGAAACCAGCATGGCTGCACAAAGATATCTCTGATAAACTGAAAGACTGAATAGAATAGAGCTGGAAGGGACCTTGGAGGTCTTCTAGTCCAGCCCCCTGCTCAAGCAGAAGAACCTATACAATCTCAGAAAAAATCTCCAGTGATGGAGCGCCCACGATTTCTGAAGGCAAGCTGTTCCACTGGTTAATTGTCCTCACTGTTAAGAAGGACAAAAAGGACAATTACAAAAAATGGAAAGAGGGACACATAACTAAGGCAGAATAACAGCAGACAGCCAGAATCTGCAAAGACAAAGTCAGGAAAGCAAAGGCTCAGAATGAACAAAGACTTGCAACAAAAGCCAAAGATAATAAAAAAATTTCTTTCAACATATACACAACAAGAAAAAAAATCAAGGAAACAGTTGGTCCACTAAAGAGAGAAGATGGTAAGGAAGTAACAGGCAGCAGAGAGAAAGCATTGGTCTTGCATTGGTCTTCACCCAAAAATAAGCTATAGCCCCACCTACCAAAAACATAACTGTAAAAGACAGACTAGAAATAAAAGTTAAAATAAGCAAAAACAATGGTAAGAGAACACCTGTCTGATCTTGATGAATATAAATCACTGGGACCTGATGGATTACACCCCAGAGTTCTAAAGGAGCTTGCAGATGTTATCTCAGAACCACTGTACCATATCTTTCAAAAGTCCTGGAGCACCAGGGAACTACCAGAGGATTGGAAAAGAGCTGATGTGGTTCCCATCTTCAAAAAGGAGAAAAAACCAGACCCAGGAAACTACAGACCAATCAGCCTAACATCAATACCTGGGAAGATTCATTCTTTGACAAAGTGACTAAATTAGTCACACAGTCTACCTCTTGGTAAAGTAGAAAAATGTGGGATTGAGGCTTCCGGTTCCGGGTCACGGTGGTGCGGTTGAGCAAAGGGAGTCGTCACTTTGCTGGCCGAGTTTCCTCTGTCGGTAGACCCCTGAGAGGGTCAAAAAGATGCTCTGGAGGAGCAACCACCGTTGAGGAGGCTTCTCGGATGGCTGCAGAGGGGCGGGGGCGCCCTCTGTAGTCCGAGTATCTCCTTTGGGCCGATGGAGTAAAGATCGGTCAGTAAAATGGCCGATCATTTAGTTGCGCTGACCGTAAGCCATAAGATCATCTAAGCAAACAGACCCACCGTGGAAGATTCAGTGAGATTTTTTTTTAACCTCTATTTTCTTTTTTTTTTTCCTGTGAAAGGCTTTTTTTGGACTCATTTCCCTTTTTGTTGAAGCGGTGTTTTAAATGGGGGAAGAAAAGCCTAAGAAAAAGACTAAATCTAATTTTGTTTTAATGGCTGATTTTATTTTTGGCTATTTGGGAGCCCCAAGGAAACTTCTTATTGAGATTTAACACGCTACGTATTTGGAGAATATTGTTTGCTTTTACTTTTTATGGTGTCCGAAAAGACTGAATATTTAATTAACTTTGACTACTCTTTGGGGGACATTTTCTGCTGAAACTACGTATTGCTTTTGCTATTTTCTTCTCTTGGAATTTGTACAAAGGAAAGAGACTAAGGAACTTGGGAGGAGATGGATATTGATTGATTGCTGGTAAATATAGTCTCCCCCAAAAAGATAATGTCTTCAAATATGATAAAAATGGAGGAAACTTGTTCAGATTCTATTTATAAGTATATTTTGGATAAAATTTTGGAAAACACAGAGATGATAATTGCCTGCAGTAAGGAGATCTCTCTGCATCGACAAAGCAAAGCACAAGGTTTAAGTGAAACAGCAGTTTATATTCAAGAGACTTGTTCTCAGTCCACTGAGATGGAAGAAGCAAATGTACAGTTGGATTACCAATTGATATTGGAAAAAAGTTTTGATATTAATGGACAAATGACCTATAATAAGGAAATGGAGGAACTTACTTCAGAAGGACAAGCTGATTTGCAGACACCATTTGCCTTTCCGATAGAGGAAAAACTATTGGAAGAAGAGCAAAATTTGATTAAAGAAGACTATATTAAAAATGATTTCAACTAAAGTTTATACAACTTTAAAAAAGATGGGAAATGATGTTCTGACACGAGTTATTCAGAATAGCTGTAACTCTTATATCAACCCAATAAAATGGACAATGGGAGACCTCTTGTTGCTGTGTACAGTGTGGCAGGAAAGAATGGGAGAGCTATCTGCGGAACTAGAGACTCGACTATGGAAACCTATTTGGAATAGGAAGAAACCCAGAATAAGATATAAATATTAAATTTGAGAGGATAATTATGGATGGTAAAGGTTTTATAGCAACTCGGATTGTTTTGGATTTGGATTTTGTTAAAAGGGAGGCTGTTATGAAATGATTTAGAATTTAATACTGAAATGTAGCAAGAATATGCATCTTTTTTCTCTCTTTTTTTTCTTTTCTCTTGGCTCTTTATTCTTTTTTTTTTTTTTGAATGAGATGGAACTAATAATTGGAGAATTATTGAAAAAGAATAGATTTAAATAAGAGAAACCTGGGGTACCTGAATAGTAAATATATAGGTTAGTTTAAAATTTAACATTTGAAAAACTAATAAAGTGTAAAACAGGATTTTTGGGATAGATAATGAGCTCTTCTAAACGTTTATTGATTAATGAAATTCATATGTAGCAATATAAATGAAAATTTGTTTTAGAAATGTATTAATGAGATTATAATATATCTTAAATAAATGGAGAGTTTCAGTTTAAGTTTAAATATGTGAGAAATTATAGATTTGTATAGAATAGACACTGAGAGGCTGAAAGTTTTGATTGATTAAGAGAATTTATATTTAGATATATTAATGATGATTGTATGTGAATCAATTTGATTATAATATTCTATATAGATAGAGAGGGAAATTTTAAGAAATATTGTGTGAACTGTATATTTATAATGCTATTGTTTTCTTTTTGTAATTGATCACCATATCTCCATGTTGGCTCTTAAGCTTCTGTTGGTGTAAAATGGAAAACTAATACAATTGGAGAAAAAAAAAGAAAAATGTGGGATTGAGAGCATCACCACCAGATGGATTTGTAACTGGCTGACAAACCATACTCAATGAGTAGTCCTTAACGGTATTACATCTACATGGAGGGAAGTAAGCAGTGGGGTACCACAAGGTTCCGTCTTAGGCCCAATACTCTTCAATATCTTCTTAAATGACTTAGATGAGGGAATAGAAGGGGAACTCATCAAATTTGCAGATAACACTAAGGTGGCAGGAATAGCCAACATCCTAGATGATAGACGTAAGATTCCGATGGATCTTGACAAACTTGAACACTGGGCCCTATCTAACGAAATGAAATTCAATGTAGAGAAAAGTAAAGCCTTACACTTAGGGAAGAAAAACCAGAAGTACACATATAGATCCAGGCTTAATAGCAGTAACAGTGAGAGGGATCTTTGAGTCTTAGTGGACAATCAATTAAATATGAGCCAACAGTGTGAGGTGGCAGCCAAGAACGCCAATGCAATCCTAAATTGCATTAACAGAGGGATTGAATCAAGATCACGTGAGGTACTAATACCACTCTATAAAGCCTTAGTAAGACCACACCTAGTATACTGCATCCAGTTTTGGTCTCCACACTATAAAAAAGATGTTAAGACTCTAGAAAGAGTGCAGAGAAGAGCAACAAAGAAGATTAGGGGACTGGAGGCTAAAACATATGAAGAACAGTTACAGGAACTGGGCATGGCTAGTCTAGTGAAGAGAAGGACCAGGGGAGACATGATAGCAGTGTTCCAATAATTGAGGGGCTGTCACAGAGACGAGGGGATCAACCTATTTTTCAAAGCACCTGAAAGCCAGACAAGGAATAACGGATATAAACTGATCAAGGAAAGATTCAACCTAGAAATGAGAAATTTTCTGACAGTGAGAACAATCAACCAATGGAACAACTTGCCTTCACAAGTTGTGGGAGCTTCATCGCTGGAAGCTTTCAAGAAGAGACTAGACTGCCATCTGTCAGAAATGGTGTAGGGTTGCCTGCTTGGGCGGTGGGTTAGACTAGATGACCTCCAAGGTCCCTTCCAACTCTGTTATTCTATTCTATTCTATATTCTATATTCTATTCTATTCTATTCTATTCTATTCTATTCTATTCTATTCTATTCTATTCTATTCTATTCTATTCTATTCTATTCCATTCTATTCTAAGCTTCTTCATCTCTGACTGGATGGTGGGGAATGGAAGGAATGCTCCACACCCCATTTGCACTACTCAGGTGACCCTGAGGACAAAGATAAACCTCCAAGTGGCCTCAACAACTCTCTAAAAGAATGCAAATGACCAGCTGTCTGCAAGGAATATAAATCCTTCCATTCCCCACCATCCAGTCAGAGATGAAGAAGCTTCTTGGATGAGAAGTGAAACGTCTTCAAAGAAAAACAAGAAAGTCCAGTTGCCTCTTTAAAAAGCACCTTTGGGATTACTTCAGTAAATTTAAGATTATTACTATAATTAATTCCTTCTGCAAACCCTTTCACTTATCAGGTCCCCATCACTGAAAAGCCTCTTTCTCCTGCTCTCCACACAGTACCACACAGTACACACTTACTGAACCCAGTAAGGAACAAACAACTACCGGAAGAAATGAACCTTTATGCTGACCAGGACCTAGGGGACAGTATCAATATACAGATGGCCCCTCTGTCTCTGGTCACTTGTAGTCCTGGATGCAGGGTCATGAAAGGACAGCAAGGACAACACCCAATGTCCTAACCCACCCAAGAACATACAATATCTTTAGGGAAACACCCAAATGGGAACACATTTAGCTACATCTGCTTTCTCCCTTCTTATCTACAGTGTGCCAGACTTACTGGGTGCAACCTTTATCTTATGTGTGTCAGCTTTGCTGGATGGGTTGCTTATGTAATTATACAGAATAAATACAAGGATTTCTTGTCATTCGTTGCTCCCCTCATTTAGAGGAGTCCGTCTCTATTCAGCTGAATAAAGACGTAAAACTTAAAGGCAACTTCTGGTTTCCTGTATTTCTTTATCAAGCAAAATCTCAGAACCCGCATATCATTTTTGGCGAGCTCTAGTGCAGGAGAGGTGCTTGGTTGGTTCTAGGGAGGCTCAGGAAATGGGAAGGCACTGAACGCACTCCGGGATTTCCTGGAGGTGCCCCCCTTCTTGACTCTTCACTGTGGTTTTTAACAGGAACCAGTTTTTTCTTCTTTTTGGTTGCCTTTTACTTGATTCCTGCATACTCAGGAGGGCTGAAGATAAGGTAGGACACACAGATATACATTACTTTGTTGCCCCGGCTTGCCTGGGGGAGTGTGTATGTGTGTAAAAGTGTGTTTGTGTCCTTGAATCATTTCCCACCATTGACCAGAGCTGGGCGGAAGGGTTTTTGCCAGCTGCACTGAGCCCTCCCTCTTTTGGGGGGGTTCTGTCCTCTTTTTGGGGGTTCTGGGGAGCTTAGAAAGCAAAGGGCTTAACCTTGTACTCTCATGCTCCAACGGGTTGTGAGTGGTGTGTGGTTTGTGGTTGCTCCTTATATATTTCCTGCTGTTGACCAGGCCTAGGCGTGATACTGATCTTAGCCGAAGGTCAGTGGCTCTCTTGTGGCCCAACAGGCTGCGCAAGTGATGTGAGTGACTTGAACACATGGGCTCAGCCCAGGAAGACCAGTTAGAATGAATAAAAGGAAGGGATGTGCCCTCAGCCCCCTTGAATGTGTCATAAGGAACTTTGGTAAGCTTAAAACCCGTCGGGATATGAAATTGAAACTCTAGTTAAGTACAATGCCTTCTGTCACCAAGATATACCCACTGTTTGGCCCACAGGGGGGGATCCATAAATTTGGGAGTTTTTGAAACCATGGGAGACTATGCTTCAAGAGGCATAGATCATGATCAGCATGCTTAATATGCTCTTTTTTTTGGTGGGACCTTACACGAGAATAAGCAAGTGCTTCAAGACTGTGGGTTGTGGTGACCCTCCACAGCACCACCTTTTCCTGCTTTAGCTTCTGCTCCACCACCCTATAAGGGGATCTACTCCCTCACGGGACAAGTAACTATTAGAAGGGGGGACACTAATAAGGTCCTGGTTCATACCCCTTCTCCACATCTGATCTTTATGCATGGGAGGACCGATTGGGTTCTTCCACTGAAACCCCACGCAAATATTCTGAATTGGCTCTGTTCATTCTTCAAACTTATGCCACTAACTGGGCAGACCTCCAAGCTATGCTGGATGTCTTTCTAAAAACAGAGGAAAGGTGTCTGGTAGGAAATGCTGCTAAAAAACAAAAAAAGTTACAATATTTGATAATACAGCCCCAAACCTCTTATGCAAACACAGTACATCGTGTCAGTTGTAGGACAAATAACATGCGCAGGCATTTTATTTCCTCTCTGGATACAATTCATGCAGCTGCAGAAAAAGCAGCACATATAGAAAAAGAGAATATGCATTTCTTTAATGTAGAACAAAGGAACGGTGAGTAACTCAAACTTGGGAGAAAAAGTAGGCTAAAAATGAATAAAAATGGTTGACACTGAACATAGCAAGCTGCCAGAAAGTGGATTTTATTACAGGAGCCAGACAGAGAACTGATTCAGCAATAACTTCTGGACTGGCGAGTAAAAATCGCCTGAATGTGTGGTACAATTTGTACTCTTTCCTATTTTAAGTTTTGATGTGATTTGTAAGAAGCTTGTTCTTCTTACTTTCCTAGCTTGTTTTTTTTTTCCTTTCAGCAGGATTGATTAATCCTATCACCCAGGGAAGGAAATGACTTGTAGATGAAGTTTTTGTCTTGTCATAGGTGCTGGTGTGTTTGGGGTTAATACTGGTATTGGTTATGTGTGTGTAGGGCAAGCCTGTCAGCTTTTGGTCACGGTTAGCACTTATCTTTATCTTTTCCTTTATGTGTTTCTTGTCTGTCTGCCTGAGGCTATTAACTGAGGGGGGGGGGAGAAGGGATAGGAGAGAGAAAAAACTCTTCTCTGGTACTTTTATTTTTCGGCTTGACTTTTCTGAGAGAAAGGAAATGGAGCAGCCTTTCGTATTTGTCATAGTTGGTTTCTGGGGCTAGGTTTTGTACTTTGTCCTCCATGCTGGTTCAGTCCATATGTCACTACAGAGCCAAGGTTCCCTGTCCACAAAGCCCTGCCCTAGTGGGAGGGGGAAGAAGTGGGACTTGCGGAAGAGGATGGCGAGGAGTGGTAGGGCCCCCCACCACCAAGAGAGAAATGGGAAAATGTCACCCAAATTCCAGGCACCCCCCCCAGACCACCCATTGTAGTCTTTTGCCCTAAGACAGGACCAGTGTTGTATCTGCATGACATTTGGCCACTGGAGCTGGGAATATCTTTTATGTTCCCTTCCTAACTGTCCTATAGTGTGCTGTTCCACAACCATGCTCTGGATATAAGAGGCGGTAAGGGGCTGGAGCCTTTATTTCTTTGCCCTTATGGATGATTCTTCCTCTTCACCCCTGGTAGAGTTCAAAGTCAGAGGAAAACAATACCCTTTTTGGTTGGTACAGGAGCATCACATTCATTATTGAATAAGCCCCTTGGAAACCCTTCCTCACAACCATTCCAGGTCTTTGGGGTCAATGACCATTCTGTGTCAGCTGCAATACTCAACCCTTTGGAATGCTTTATGGGTGGTATTCGCCTTACTCATTCATTTCTTTACCTTCCAGACTGCCCTATGCCCTTTTAGGATGTATTTGCTTGCTAGAGTTACAAGCCACCATCTTTGCTATCATGGCTAAGCCCTTGTATCAGGCCACTACAGGCACAGATAAAGAACCCTTTGCATGGGCCAGGGATTGTCAGGTGGTACTTGATAACATTCTAACTGCTTTAGTCAATGCTTCAGCCCTTGGCATTCCTGATGTCACTAAACCATTCACCTTGTATGTGGCTGAAAGTAAAGGGGTGGCTGCTGTGGTCCTTACTCAAACCCTTGGTACTTGGTCTCACCTTGTTGCCTATTTTTCCAAACAACTGGATCCTGTTGCTCAAGGATGGCCAGCATGCCTTTGGGCTACTGCAGCTACTGTTCTTCTTTTGGAAGCTGCTGGACAATTAACCTTTTGGGCTCCTATCACAGTGGAATCACCTCATTCCATCCAGGCTTTGTTAGCATCTAAGGGGGGCCATTGGCTTACCTTTAGAGATGGCAACATGTTACTCATAGAAGAAAACAACAACCAAGAACAATGTCCCTGCTGTCTAGTGCAGTCCAGTCCAGCACAGCCCCACTGGAGCTGAGCAATCGATGTCATATCCTCCCCCTGGAGGAAGCATGTAGACACCTGGAGAAGGGACACCATCGAGTGTTCCAGGGACAGGAAGAAAAGTAGCTCAGACTTCTCCAAGGGAAAAAAAGACATGTGTTGGTGATAGAAGACTCACTTCTCAGAGGAATGTAATTGGCAATTTGTAGACTGGACAATCAAGAGCCAGTTTGGTCTAGTGGTTAAGGCAACAGGCTAGAAACCAGCAGTCCATGAGTTCTAGTCCCAACTTAGCCATTGAAGCCAGTCACACTCTCTCAGCTTAACTCACCTCACAGGGTGGTTGTTGTGGGGAAAATAGGAGGAGGAAGGAGAATTAGGTATGTTTTCTGCCTTGAGTTATTTGTAAATGAATAGAGGGATACAAACAAACAAAATCTAGGGAGGTATGTTGTCTCTCAGGAGCAAAAATCAAAGATATGACTATGAGAGGCTTACTAAAATAATCAAGCCCACAGATTATTATCCCTTATTCCTCTTTCATGTGGGGACGAATGATATGAAAAAGAACCTGAAAACAATATCAAGAGACTATGAGTAGCTCAGCAAGAAAGTAAAACAATTTGGAGCACAGGTGGTGCTTTCATCTATAGTTCCAATAAAAGGTCAACATCCAATGAGGAAACCAATTAAACAATGAGGTGGGGAGTAGTAGGAAGGAAGGAGAACTCAGATATAAAACAAGAAATGTAGGAAGCAAATTCAGGGTCAGTCATAAAGGACTCAGATGCCTATACACTAATGCTCAAAGTATGAGGAACAAACAGGGGGACTTGAAGTCCTAGTACATGAGGTCAGGAACAATATTGTTGCCATTACCAAAACTTGGTGGGATGAAACTCATGACTGGAATGTACTGCTGGAAGGATAGACGGAGACCCTATACCATTTCAGACAAGTGGCTGTCCAGTATTTTCTTAAAAACCTCCAGTGATGAAGCATCCAGAACTTCTGAAGGCGAGCTGTTCCACTGGTTAAATGTTCTCATTATTAGGAAGTTTCTCCTTAATTCCAGGTTGCTTCTCTCCTTGATTAGTTTCCATCCATTGTTTCTTGTCCTGCCCTCTGGTGCTTTGGAAAATAAGTTGACCCCCTCTTCCTTGTGGCAGCCCCTCAAATACTGGAATACTGCTATCATGTCACCCCTAGTCCTTCTTTTCTCTAGACTAGCCATACCCAATTCCTGCAACCGTTCTTCATATGTTTTAGTCTCCAGGCCTTTAATCATCATAGTTGCTCTTCTTTGCACTTTTTCCAAAGTCTCAACATCTTTTTTGTAATATGGTGACCAAAACTGGATGTAGTATTCCAGGTGTGGTCTTACTAAGGATGTATAAAGCGTTACTAATACTTCACGTGATTTTGATTCTGTGCCTCTCTTTATACAACCAAGGATTGTATTAGCTTTTTTGGCTGCTGTCGCACACTCTGGCTCATGTTTAATTGATCGTCCACTAGGACTCCAAGGTCCCTCTCACAGTTGCTGTTTTTGAGCCAGGTTTCGCCTAATCTGTACTTGTGCCTTTGGTTTTTCCTAGAAAGGTGTAAAACTTTGCTTTTCTCCACATTAAATTTCATGTTGTTGGATAGGGCCCATTGTTCAAGTCTGTCAAGATCTTTTTGGATCCTGAACTTGTCTTCTGGGGTGTTGGCTATTCCTGCCACCTTAGTGTCATCTGCAAATTTGATGAGTTCCCCTTCTATTCCCTCATCTAAGTCATTTATGAAGATATTGAAGAGTACTGGGCCTAAGATCGAACCTTGTGGTACCCCGCTGCTTACTTCCCTACATGTAGATGTAGTACCATTAAGGACTACTCATTGAGTATGGTTTGTCAGACAGTTACAAATCCATCTGGTGGTGATGTTGTCTATCGCACATTTTTCTAGTTTACCAAGAAGTAGGTTGTGGTCTACTTTGTCAAATGCCTTGCTGAAGTCTAAGTATACTATGTCCAAAGCATTTCGCTGGTCTACTAATTTAGTCACTTTGTCAAAGAATGAAATAAGATTGGTTTGGCATGATCTGTTTTTAACAAACCTGTGCTGGCTATTAGTTATAACTTTACTCATTTCTAGATTTTCACAGATCTGTTTTTTGATGATTTTTTTCCAGTATCTTCACAGGTCATGATGTTAGGCTAATTGGTCTGTAGTTTCCTGGGTCTGGTTTTTTCCCCTTTTTTGAAGATGGGAACCACATCAGCTCTTTTCCAATCCTCTGGTAGTTCCCTGGTGCCACAGGATTTTTTAAAAAATATGGTACCATGGTGATGCAGTGGTTAGAATGCATTACTGCAGACTACGTCTGCTGACTGCTGGATGCCAGCAGTTTGACAATTCAATTGTAAGGACCCACCTCAGCTAACCACCCAAGAAAGCAGAACTCTTGAAAGAGGCATTGTCTCAAAAGGAAACTTTTATTAGGGGTTAGTGACAGTAGGGAACTCAAGGCTAGATCTGGGGAAAATCCCGCTAAAACGGTATAATTAAACCAGCGATATTCCTCCTCCCACCAGAGTCATAGTGTCCATTTGAAATCCAGCCAATCCACAGGTGGCACAAATGTGTGGGTAACTGGCACAGTTGGCACGCATCTCAAGGTCTTCTCCAGTTTCGTTTCTCTGCAACCGTCTCCCTGATAAGGGAGAAACATTCCTTTCTCAAATGGAGAGAGGTGTGAGAAGAAAGGTAGAAAGCAAACGTTATCCAAAGCGAAAGCAAATTCCCCCCTCCCCTCCAGCAGAATGGCAGGCCCCAAAACAAGAGCATATATGCAGGGAAAACAATAAGGATTTGGGGACCTGACATCGATTCTCACTGGCTCAAGGTTGACTCAGCCTTCCATCCTTCCAAGGTTGGTAAAATGAGGACTCAGATTGTTGGGGGCAATATGCTGACTCTGAAAACCACTTAAAGAGGGGTGTAAAGCACTGTGAAGTGGTATATAAGTCTAAGTGCTATTGCTATGGTACAATGGTTCTGAGATAATATCTGCCAGCTCCTTTAGAGTGTTGAAAAAACAACAAGTTTATTAACTCAGAACAGAAGCAGCCCTAAAGGCTGCTGCACAGCTATTTATACAGTTAGCCTCTAGGTGGCAACCAATAGGTTTAAAGTAACAGTTTCCCACCCCAAACCTCATTATCAGCTTGGAGACAGCCAGTCTGGCTTTCAGTAACAGCAACTGTTAAACAATACAGCAATGTAGGTCAGACATTAAGCAAGTGATTTAAAACAGTTGTAGCCAATAAATTACACCCCTTCCCCCTAGATCAGGGCTTTTCAACCTTTTCACCAATTGTACCACTTTTAGGATATGGCAATATTTGAGTACCACCTAGCAAGGTGTCAAAAACTTGATGACCCAAAAAAAACCTGCTCAAAGTTGCAATTGCACTGAAATGACTTATGACCATTTTTCACACTTATGACCATTACAGCATGCCCAGGGTCATGTGATTTATATTTGGATGCTTGGCAACTGATTCATATTTATGATGGTCACAGTATCCCAGGATCATGTGATCCCCTTTTGCAATCTTTGGACAAGCAAAGTCAATGGCAGGGCTGCTGGTGGCCAAGTGCTAAGGCGGGACTTTCCTCCCTCCCTCCCTCCCTCCCTCCCTGCCTCCCTCTTTCTCATGCCCACCTCCTTCTGAAGGAAGAATTTGAACCCCCCCCCCATATTTTCTCTCTTCCATATATTCATCAAACAAGGAAAATGTAGTAAGTATTGGCTGCCGGCTAACAGTATCCCAGGATCATGTGATCCCCTTTTGCAATCTTTGGACAAGCAAAGTCAATGGCAGGGCTGCTGGTGGCCAAGTGCTAAGGAGGGACATTCCTCCCTCCCTCCCTCCTTCCCTGCCTCCCTCTTTCTCATGCCCACCTCCTTCTGAAGGAAGAATTTGACCCCCCCCCATATTTACTCTCTTCCATGTATTCATGAAACAAGGAAAAGCCTCCAGAGACAGAAAAGACAAACTGCTGAGTGAACTAGCTTAAAAAGGCACTTTCCCCTTTAAGAGCTAGCTACTGGCTAGAAAGGAAAGTTAAGGAGTGCAGCTGGCACTTAAGGAAGAAAAAAAATGTAGTAAGTATTGGTTGCCGGCTAAGGCAGCCTCCCCAAATGGCTCCATTCATAAGTAAATGAATGCT
Organism: Bothrops alternatus; assembly: GCA_034064705.1. Classification (NCBI taxonomy): domain Eukaryota; kingdom Metazoa; phylum Chordata; class Lepidosauria; order Squamata; family Viperidae; genus Bothrops; species Bothrops alternatus. The sequence goes on along the minus strand of JARGCV010000014.1, from coordinate 4,836,459 downwards.
ACAGGCAAACTCCATTCAGGAGAAAAATACTTCAAAATCCCTTGCAGCAAAACTTACAGCTAACAATAGCAGAGCAATAGAAGCTAACACAAGACATCAGCCATCAGCCAAATAGAAATTGCCAAACACTCCTTAAGAACACAAAGCCCACATTGCACAAATCCCAGAACTTCAAAGTCACAAAAGCACATAAGAATCCTTCCACTCTCCATCTCCCTTCCTCCCTCCTCCGTGCCTCACCTCCAGCCATTGCTGCCTTTTTTCATTCCTCTTTGAGGGTGACCCCTCCCCCACTGCATTTCTTGCCTGTTTGCTGCTGCCAGCACAGGTGACTGCCACAGCAGTTGTAGATCGGCTCATGGCCGGCCTGCTTGATCTTCTCTCCCCCACCCTCCTCCTCCTCCTCTTCCTTCTTCTTCTTTCCCTTCGGTGCAGCTAGAGCTGACTCCACCTCCTCCCAAGGCTGCTGCTCCTTTTTTCTCTCTCCCTCTCCTGCCCAAACTGCCTCCTTTTATAGCCTCTCCTGTCTCCACTCCCCTCCTCCTCCTTTCTCATGGGGGAGGGTGAGCCAGAAGTGAGCCTGGGGCCTTTACCTCACCCCAGCCACTCTGCAGCTCCAGAGGACTCTCTCACACTAAGTCCTTGCCTGCGTCTCTCTCTCTCTCTCCCTCTCTTTCTCTTTCTCCACCCCCCTCTCTCCCCCTCTCTCCAGTCTTCTGGTCACCTGGCCAGCTGGCCTGATCCTGTTCTCCGACAAGCTGACACACATTCTTATTGGGCTGGCTCTCTTCTGCCCTTGGTCTGCCAGTCCTCTTCCCCCACTCAGTGTGAGTGTGTGTGTGTATGTGTGTGTGTGTGTGTGTGTGTGTGTGTGTGTGTGTGAGAGAGAGAGAGAGAGAGAGCTCCTGCTTTCTGCTGCTTCCTGTTTCCTGCTTCCTGTGGAGACGCAGCAAAGACAGGAGCCCCGCCCAATAAGCTTGTCAGCTTGTTGGAGAACAGCGTGAAGCCACTCTCTTTTTTACACACACACACACACACACACACACACACACACACACAGAGAGAGAGAGAGAGAGAGAGAGAGAGAGAGAGAGAGAGAGAGAGAGAGAGAGAGAGAAGGGAAGCGCAAGTGCCTCTCTCTGTCTGTGTCTCTCTCTCTCTCTGCAAATGGCGGAGGAGGACTGGGAGCCGCAGTAGAAGGCTGAAAGAGCCACATGCAGCTCCGGAGCCACGGGTTACTGACCCGTGGTGTAGCCTATTGAAGAGAGTAATTCAGGTGAGGACATAATTACTGTCTTCCTGTCAAGCATGATAAATCAGGATATCCAGGCAGTTCAAATGAATATAAAGGTTTATTGCAAGCTTAAGCTCTCTACAAGAATATGAACTACTAACATCCAAAGCAAATTTGTGGTAGATAAGAGTCAATGGAATTCGAGGTGGGCTGGACTTAGATCTCTTGTGGTTGTGAAGGGATGTGAGACTGATGATGCATTTGACCCCTCCCCTTGGGCTCAGCCTCATTATCTCCTATGTCACCCACCCATCCACCTTGCCCCCCTATTCTTCCATGGGTTTTTCTATGCTGCTTTCCCTCTCCTTCATTGTGTCTTAGAAGTCGTATGGGAACTTGGCAAGGGCAGAAGGGAAGCAGTCGCAAAGGAACCCACCTCCCCCTCATCTGGAAAAAACTGGAGAGCCAGGTGGTGGTTGCTATAACACAAAAACATTGTTAGAGGCTCTCTCCCCTCTCCTCTCTGGGAGCTGAAGGCCAGATGTGGAAGGCCAATCATAGGCGAGTGTGCCGCCTCCCCCCAGACTGATGCAGAGGGACTGATTAACATCTTCCTTGACAGGTTCCTCAGACAAAACTGGGTGGGGGGCCAGGAGCTTGGTCGGCCATGGCTTGTCAGGGAAGCGCTTCTGAAACTGATGAACTAAATTAGGGGCATGAACATACTGTGTGTTTTCCAGAAGCAATTTGCAACAGGGTAGCCTTTCCAATGAATCAAATACTGAATGCCTTTGCCTCTTTTCTGAGAGTCTAGGATCTCTTCCATCTCGTATTCTGGTTCTCTGTCCACTATGACTGGTGGTAGAGGGGTGCACTGGGATCATATTGTGCTTGGGAGAGCATCATTGGAGAGTAACACTTGGTGAAATACTGGATGCAACTTCATTGATGGGGGTAATTGGAGGTGAAAGGCTACAGAGTTGATTTGTCGAAGAACTTTGAATGGTCCCACAAAATTAGGGTCTAGCTTCTTGGAAGGTCTTGTATTGGCTATGAACTTGGTAGAGAGCCAAACTTTATCTCCTACTGATATGGGTGCCTGGGTGAGTGGGGCAGGTGGTTGTAGTTCCTGCTGAAGCCCTTGTTGAGTCAGAATCTGTATTTGCTGAACCAGTTGGTGAACACTGGCTGCTAAATTCCTTACTTCATCTTCTATTCCTACTGAGAGTGCATACATCTGGCTTGTCTGCTGTTGCTGCAGCTCTGGGATCTGAAGCCAATGGCTTGGGTATTCCAGGATTCGTGAAAATTTTGGGAGTAGGAGGAGTAGTTGAGATTAATGTCAAGCATTAGAAATCAGGAAGTCCCGGCAGTTCAAATGAATATAAGGGTTTATTGCAAGCTTAAGCTCTCTACAAGAATCTGAACTACTAATGGTCAAAGCAAATTGGTGGTAGATAACAGTCAATGGAATTCAAGGTGGGCTGGACTTAGATCTCTTGTGGGCGTGAAGGGACTTGAGACTAATGACGCATTTGACCCCTCCCTCAGGCTCAGCCTGGTGATCTCCCACACTTCCAGTACTTGAGGGCCTGTCACAGAGAAGAGGGGATTGATGTGTTCTCCAAAGCACTTGAGGGCAGGACAAGAAGTAATGGGTGGAAGATCATTAAAGAGAGATCCAACCTAGACTGTGGCTGCCACTGCTCACAGGCAGGGGATTGTTCCTCTTGCTACTGGGTCTAATTGGACAGAGTAATAGGCAACTGGTCTCATTGCTGAGCCAAAGGTTTGTGCCAAAACTACTGACCCCACTCCCTGATTCTCATGTATATATAGGATGAAGGGCTTTTTGTAATTGGGTAAACTAAGGGCTGGGGCTGAAACCAAGGTGCGTTTAATCTTTTCCAAAGTTTGGTCTAAGGTTTTAGTCCATGTGACAGGGTCAGCCTCATCCTTTGCAGTTAACCAGATGAGAGGTTTTGTTAGCTCCCCAAAAGAGGGAATCCAGGGGCGACAGAACCCAAGGACCCCCAAATGGACTCTTACTTGGCATTTCGTTTTGGGGGGTTTCATGCCTAGAATAGTTTTTATTTTCCCTGGAGCTGATTTTCTGGTTCCTGGGGAAATGATATATCCCAAATAAGTAACTTCCTTTTGGAGGTATTGAAGCTCAGTTGAGGAAGCCTTATGTCCCCTTTCTGTTAGAGAATGGAGCAAATGGAGGGTATCAGTGCAGCAGTCAGCCTCAGATTCTGAAGTCAACAGAAGATCATCCACATACTGGATGAGAGAACAGGCTATGGAGAACAGATCAGCCTTCAACATTTGAGAAAAAAGAATGGGGGATTCTGTATATCCTTGGGGAAGATGGGTCCAGGTAAATGCAAACAAGTATTGAGAAGCTGGATCTACAGGGATGCTAAAAAAAGCTGCATGGAGATCAATTACTGTAAAATACTCAGTTGTGGCTGGGATCTCTGTGATGATGGTGGCAGGGTTGGGCACCACTGGGGCCCTTGGTATTACATAAGAGTTGACGACCCTCAAATCATGCACAAAGCAATAAATGGGGTTCCCCTCTGTGTCAGTCCGTGGCTTTCTTACCGGAAAGATGGGAGTGTTACAAGGGGAAGTACATTTCTCAAGGACCCCCTGTTCTAAGTATGCCTTGATTAATTTCTGGATCAGTTCTATGGCTTCAGTTTGAATCTTGTACTGTGGTATGTGTGAGGGTCGTCCAGCTTTAACTTGTATTTTCACTGGGGTGGCACTCTTAAGGACCCCTACCTCAGTTGAATCCCATCCCCATAGTGAAGGTGGCAAACTTTGTAAGTCAGGGTGCAGGGGTTCCCTTTCAGCTTTAGTATGGGTGGATGGACAGTGTATTTTTCCTTTTGGGATGTCTAAGGTAAGTCCTGTGGGGGAGCACTTTATCGTGGCTCCCAACTTACATAAGAGGTCCCTCCCTAGCAGGGAGAATGGCAATTGGGGGCAAATCATGAAAGAGTGGCTGAGAGAGAAAGGGCCTATTTCTACCTGCATGTCGTTGGTAAACTCCACAGGTATTATTTTCCCTCCCACTCCTATAATATTGTCACAGGCCCCTGGCACTATGGATCCTTTGAACAGGGGCTGGGTGATCGAGGATGAGGTTGCCCCTGCATCAACTAGACATTCATAATCCTTTCCCCCTATAGTAAGGGTTAGGAGGGGTTCACCTTCAGGGCCATTTTTCAGGGGTATAGTAAGACCCGTGAAGGTGGCATGATATTCAGCAAAATCTGAGTGTAGTCATAAGTCAGGATTATCTTGGAACTGCACATGGTGGGGATGCCTAGGGCAGGGGTAGGCAACCTTGGCTCTTTTATGACTCATGGACTTCAACTCCCAGAAATCCTGAGCCAGCCATTAGTCATAAAAGAGCCAAAGTTGCCTACCCCTGGCCTAGAGGCATCATGGTCCCTGTAGGGGGCAGGATGTCTCCTAGGAAAAAGGGCCCTAGGTGGTGATTGGGAATCTCTAAATCCAAATTGGCTTTCTCTACATCCTCTCTAAAAATGTCCCTCTTTTCCACACCTGAAACAATGAGGGCATCTTTCCCTAAACACTCCCTCTTTCTCACACCAGGGAAACCTGGGAAGCTCCTTAGGTTGCTGAAGCTGGGTTGTCTCCTGTCATTTTGCACAGTGGCAAACATCTTCAGGTCTTCCCTTCTTTCAGCTCTTCTCTTCCTATCCCTCTCTCATTCCCTTTCGGCTTCACTCCTTTCCTTATCTTCTTCCTTTATTTTTTCCTTTTGGTCATATACAAAGTTGGCAATCCTGCACAACTCTGATATCTCCATGGATGACCAATTTGACAGTATTCTGTGGAAATGGTTTCTGATATCATTGGCTGATTGATCAATGAAAGCAGAAGCCAAAATCCATTGATCCTTGGGGTTCTGCACATCCAGATGGGCATAAGCCACTCTTGACTCTAGTAAGCAGACACAAAAGGCATTGTTCTTCCCCGGTGTAGTGGACAGATGAGCTAATGCGGGATTGGCAGTGGCTGGGAGGCTCAGCTGGAGCTCTGCCAATTCAGTGCGCGAATCTGGAGCTCCGGCAGCCTCCACTGTAGCCGGCAGCAGCACACAGTCCTCGGGGGGGGGGTCAGCTGGAGCTGGGGGCTGCCTGAGCTCTGTTGAGGCCCCCGGGATCAGCATGCGGAGCTCCAACTGATCGGCGCTGCCCAGGACGACCAGTTGGGTGGCTCTGCCAGAGCCCCAGAAAGCGACATGCCCAGAAGAAAAAGGGAAGAGGCGGGGAGAAGAGGAGAAGAGACTTGAAAAGGGAGGGGTTTTGGCAGGAGAGTGAGAAAGAGAGAAAGAAGGAGAGCAAGGAATGGAGGTTTGGTGTGGGGAAAATCTGAGGAAGAAGAAGGAAATATAGAGTAAGAGAGGTTTCTGTGTGGCAAGCCTGAGAGAGAAGAGGAAATAGGGGAGAAAGTGTTTCTGTGTGGTTCTCTCCCTTGCGCTTGTTTTCCTTCTTTCTCACACTGTTCTTAGTGAAGTCTTTGTTGTTACAGCTCCTGGTTTCTAAACATTTTTCTGCTTTGTTACATAAATTTGTAACTGGCTGTACTAGAAATAATGAAGGGCCCTTAATGCACAAGGGGGGGGTCACCTTTGTATTCTGTGGAATAAGATTCAAGTTTAGAACTGGTACGTTATTTTTTTGCTCTCTCCCCAGAAAAAAGTAGCAGTAATCTAGTAGATAATTGTGTGGATACAAATACATATAATGATGCAAGGAATATTAAAGATGAACATCAAATTCAAAAGAAACCAGAACTTTATGGATAGCCAATTAGAAAAGACTTATGGGAGATTGATTTGTTTACCTGGTAACTGCAGTAAGATTATACTCAAAGTTGGAAAAATACTGAAATACCTAGAGTGGAGAAATGGATCGTCAAGAAAGATAATGGAATTAGCAGAAATGGCAAAATTGATCTGTTTGATCAGGGGTGAGACAATAAATATTTTTGGACTTTATGTTCAAAATGGTGATTTCCTGATTTCAAAGGGTTGAATATTATAGACCAGGCCAGGGCAAAGTTATTATTGCTGGTATATTCTTTTGGTAGCGCTGTATTTATTGGTATTTTAGTAATAGCAATTTTTAAACCCTAGGAAATAATTATGTCAAGAAAAAGAAAAATTGACTCTGAATGCAGGATAGTCCAAGAACAGTGGACTTATGATTACTTTTTCATACAGTACAAGGAAAAAGCTGTTTGATTTGCCAGAATTCAGTGTCTGTCTTCAAGGAATACAATTTGCATCGACACTATGAAACTCAACATAAAGATAAATATGATTGTTTGGGTGGACAAATGAGAAAAGATAAAATACTAAAACTGAAAAATGGATTGACAACTCAGCAAAATACTTTTGTGAAGCAGAAGCAGCTAAATATTTCATCACTGAGAGCAAGTTTTTAAGTTGCCAAGCTAATAGCATGTAGTGGCAGACCATTCATAGAGGGAGAATTTGTTAAAGAATGCCTTCTTTCTGTTGCTAAAGAGATGTGTCCAGAGAAGGCTGATTTATTTAGTACACTGAGTCTTTCAGGACCTACAATTATACGAAGGATTGAAGAAATGGGGGACAATTTGCATCAGCATTTGCAAAACTCCTCAAAAAAACTTTGCTATTTTTCGTTGGCACTCAATGAAAGCAATGATGTTCGTGATTCTGCACAACTTCTAATTTTCATTCGTGGGACAAGTGATTATTTCAAAGTCACAGAGGAGCTTGCTGCACTGAAAAGCATCAAAGGACAAACAATAGGAGAGGATATCTATGAAATGGTTCTCCAAACTATAAATGATTTGAAGCTGGACTGGGGTAAACTAGCCAGTGTCACAACTGATGGTGCGCCTAGCATGGTGGGGACTACGAAAGGAGTGGTTGCACGCATTAACCAAGAGATGGACAAACATAACCATTCGTATCCAATAGCCATACACTGCCTCATCCACCAACAAGCATTATGTTGTAAATCACTGAAGTGGGACTCTGTCATGAAAATTGTGGTATCTTGTGTTAACTTCATTAGAGATCATGCACTAAACCACAGACAGTTTCAGAAGTTTCTGTCTGAGCTAAATGTTGCCTATGAAAATATTCTGTATCACACAGAAGTCTGTTGGCTGAGTCGAGGGAGAGTTTTGAAACGTTTTTATGACTTATGTTATATCTTCGGTTCTTTAGGCATTGAATGAGGCAGAGCGTTGAAACAACAAGTTTATTAACTCAGAACAGAAGCAGCCCTAAAGGCTACTGCACAGCTATTTATACAGTTAGCCTCTAGGTGGCAACCAATAGGTTTAAAGTAACAGTTTCCCACCCCAAACCTCATTATCAACTTGGAGACAGCCAGTCTGGCTTTTAGTAACAGCAACAGTTAAACAATACAGCAATGTAGAGTCCCAGGAGAGGAGCGGCATACAAACCCAAATAAATAAATAAATAAATAAATAAATAAATAAATAAATAAATAAATAAATAAACAAACGAATGAATGAATGAATGAATGAATGAATGAATAAATAAATAAATAAATAAATAATAAATGTAGGTCAGACATTAAGCAAGTGATTTAAAACAGTTGTAGCCAATAAATTACACCCCTTCCCCCTAGATCAGGGCTTTTCAACCTTTTCACCAATTGTACCACTTTTAGGATATGGCAATATTTGAGTACCACCTAGCAAGGTGTCAAAAACTTGATGACCAAAAAAAACCTGCTCAAAGTTGCAATTGCACTGAAATGACTTATGACCATTTTTCACACTTATGACCATTGCAGCATGCCCAGTGTTGTATCTGGCCCTTCTCAGCTTAGTAAAATCCACATAAATATTTCTTTAAGAGTTTTATTTAACACATTTCAAAAGATTCACTTCAAAGCAAGCTGCTGGCAGTTTGTTGGCCGAAACGGCCAAGTCTGATATATGTACATTTAGTTTAAACATTCTCCCACCTTCCAATTAACTCACTCTTTATCTCACATTGTCCAAGACTTCATTAATCTTCCGTAGATTTCAAGAACACCAGAAAACTGAGTTCAAACGAACTCGGTGATGCATCAGACTGCCTCTTGATATTAACGTTGCTCGTGACAAAGAATTAGTCTCTTCTTCCTCTTCTAATATAGTTTTCAATACGTCACTTCCTTTTTCCACTTAACTGACACCTCCGCCTATCAAACCTTCGGAATCTCGGATCAAGCCATCTATCTTCCTGTTCCAAATCTGACTCATCACTTTGAGAGTCTGACTCAGATTGCATACAAATCTCCTCATTGTCTAGCTCGGCTGCCGGGAGGGGAAAATACCCAGAGGGGCCTGGTTGTGCTTCGTCATCCTCTGATATGTCCCCAGCCGGTCTAGAGACACTCACAACACCCAGGGTCATGTGATTTATATTTGGATGCTTGGCAACTGATTCATATTTATGATGGTCACAGTGTCCCAGGGTCATGTGATCCCCTTTTGCAATCTTTGGACAACCAAAGTCAATGGCAGGGCTGCTGGTGGCCAAGTGCTAAGGAGGGACATTCCTCCCTCCCTCCCTCCTTCCCTGCCTCCCTCTTTCTCATGCCCACCTCCTTCTGAAGGAAGAATTTGACCCCCCCATATTTTCTCTCTTCCATATATTCATCAAACAAGGAA